>PVJS01014861.1:0-39730 GCA_004027185.1 Glis glis | reverse complement strand
GCTCTCTCTCTCTCTCTCTCTCTGTCTACTTAGTGAGGCCCTCCGCAACTTCGTGAGACCCGGTTTCAAAATAAAATAAAAAAAAATAGGGCCGGGGGTATAGCACGGAGGTAGAACGCCCCTGGGTTCAACCCCCAGTACCACACAAAAAAAAAACACCACACACACACACACACATTCTCTCTCTCTTTCTCTCTCTCTCTCTTTCTCTCTCTCTCTCTCTTTCTCTCTCTCTCTCTCTCTCTCTCTCTGAGGGAGGGTACTAGGAAGCAAGCCTGAGAATCACTGGTATAGAGGGTAGAATTAAAACTTCTCGGCCGGGCGTGGTGGTGCATGCTTGTAATCCCAGTACTTGGGAGGCAGAGACTGGAGGATCCGGGTTCGCAGCCAGCCTCAGTTACTTAGTGAGGCCCTCCGCAACTTCGCGAGACCCGGTTTCAAAATAATAAAGGATAAAAAATAGGGCCGGGGGTGTAACTCGGAGGTAGAACGCCCTTGGGTTCAATCCCTGGTACCGCAAAAAAAAAATTTAAAACTTCTCCCTTCTAGAAACATCCTTTGGGCCACTAGCACACACAAGATCTAGTGCATGAGGTCCCAGGAACCAGACCAGGGGTTGTGTAACTCATACTTATTGCTTGTATTTCTGCTTTTTATTTATGTTTTGTTTGTGTGGTTCTGGGGATTGAACCCAGAGCCTTGTGTATGCTAGGCAAGTGCTGTCCCACTAAGCTACATCCCCAGCCCTTTTTCATATTTCCTTTTGAAACAGGGCTTTGCTAAGTTACCCAGGCTGGCCTTGAACTTGCAGTCCTCCTTCCTTAGCCTCCCAAGTAGCTGAGAATACAGGTGTGTGCCATCATGCCCATTCTGGATTTCTATTTTGATTGGAGCCAGAATATCTGTAAAAGCTGCAGAGTGAATCCATTCATGATTTTTTTCCTTTGTCTTCTAGGCTAGCCTGAAAGCTGACTCTATAAATAAGCCCTTCGCACAGCGGTGCCAAGACTTGGTGAAAGTCATTGAGGATTTTCCAGCAAAGGTACAGCAGCCAATACATCTCTTTGGGGCATATTTTATAATTCGTATGCATCTCTAGTGGGTAAAGGCCAGGAATGTTAGAAACATCCTGCAGTGTACAGGACAGACCTCTGCAACAAGAAAATATCCAACCCCAAATGCCAATAGTGTCAAGAAAGCCCTGACATAAAGACTTTGAAAATATGTGTGAACTTCACACATCGAATTGTCAAGCTCAGGAAGCTGGCCTGGACAACAAATTAATACTAAATGACAGTAGGTCATAGTTATGTTTTGAGGGCTTGAGAGAGAATGTTGCTTTCCTTTTTTTTTTTTTTTTTAATTTTAATTTTTTTTTTTTTTTTTTTTTTTTTGCAGTACCAGGGATTGAACCCAGGGGCGTTTTACCTCCGAGCTACACCCCTGGCCCTGTTTTTTATACTTTATTTATTTATTTATTTATTTATTGCAGTACCAGAGATTGAACCCAGGGGCATTCTACCTCTGAGCTACACCCCCGGCCCTATTTTTTATCCTTTATTTTGAAACCGGGTCTCACGAAGTTGCAGAAGCCTCACTAATTAGCTGAGGCTGGCTGCAAACCCGGATGCTCCGGTCTCAGCCTCCCATGTACTGGGATTACAAGCATGCGCCACCACGCCCGGCTCCTTTTTATACTTTATTTTGAAACCGGGTCTCACGAAGTTGCGGAGGGCCTCACTAAGTAGCTGAGGCTGGCTGCGAACCCAGATCCTCTGGTCTCTGCCTCCCAAGTACTGGGATTACAAGCATGCGCCACCACGCCCGGCTGCTTTCCTTTTTAATAGATATCTCTTCAGATCAGAAGTTTCCAATATTTAATTTTTTTTAAAATCATGGCTGACTTATTTAACTGGCCACATATAACGCAGCAATGCTTGGTATGGCCCATGACCCCATGGAAGAACCCAGAACACTCAGGTTCCTGTGGCTGCAGGGCTGGTCCTGTGGGTCTCTACCCGGTCATGACCTCCTCACAAGAAGGCGGGGGCATGTGGCACAGCACTGGGGTGGGGGGGTGTCACTTCTCCTCACAAGCCTGCCTGCAACCTCACTGCGTGCTGTTCCAGGAGCTGCATACCATCTTCCCATGGCTGGTAGAAAGCATCTTTGGCAGCCTGGATGGCGTCCTTGTTGGCTGGAATCTCCGCTGCCTACAGGGGCGCGTGAACCCCGTGGAGTACAGCATTGCCATGGAATTTCTAGACCCTGGGTAGGTAGGTTTGCAGCTGAGGAAGGGCCAGGCGCTTCCTCGTTTTTAAATCTATTTCTTAAACATCCCAGCTACTCAGGAGGCTGCTGCAGAAGGATCCCAAATACAAACTAAAAAAAGGCTGGGGGTAGCTCAGCGGTGGAATGCCCCCAGGTTCAATCCCCAGTGCCACAGAAAAAGAAGAGGAATCAGAGCAAAACAGTTTGCAATTCATTTGCCCTGTTTTTGTTTGTTTAATTTTATGTTCAGTGGCCCAATGATGAAGCTGGTTTATAAACTCCAGGCTGAAGACTATAAGTTTGACTTTCCTGTCTCCTACCTCCCTGTAAGTAAGCGTGGTGGGAAGAGTGGCGTCTAGGGCAGAGGGCCCAGGCCAGCAGCTGTGGTAGAGAGCAGGCAGGGCCTGGGGGCGGGGGGACAGTGGGTGGAGAATGCCATAGAGTCTGGTCAGCGCAGATTAGAACTTCCAATAGCAGCTTTTTAAAAACATCACCCCAAACCCTGCCGATGGAGAAGGCACCCTGCTGCCTGATTGGTCCTGGCTGGGTGGCAGGCAGGGCCGTGTGACTAGTTGCTTCTTTCTTCCAAATCTCCAGTCCCTCAGTGAATTGAGGAGTGGCCTGCTTGGTGGGAATGAGAAGCAAAGGGAATGGGGCTCAAAAACACACCCAGCGGCTACCCTTGCTGTTGGTAGGTTTCTATGAGGACAGTAGGAAAAATTCTAAGCAGACCCTCTTTGCTGCCCAGAGGAAGGGCAGTGTCCCTGCAGGCAGGTTCTGTGTGCTGGTCCCTTCCTCAGCAGCCTTCCCAAAGAGCCGCACTGCCCGCAGGGCACCGAGTTGTGTGCACCCACGAGCCTGCCTCTCTCTCTGCAGGGCCCCGTGAAGGCATCCATCCAGGAGCGTGTCCTCCCCGACAGCCCTCTGTACCACAACAAGGTCCAGTTTCCCCCCGCCGGGGGCCTCGGCCTCAACCTGGCCCTCAGTATCCTTTGGTGGCCTGAAGGGTGGGTGGCTCTTTGTGGCCTGGCCTATGCTGTTGGAGGGTGGACCAGCCACGTGTTGTCCCCTTGACGCCACCACCAGATCCATTTGAGTATTACATATTCTTCTTTGCCTTGAGCCTCATCACTCAAAAGGTACAGACAGTGCCTCTGAGTGCAGCTTGCTGTCCCCATCCCGCTGGGAGGGCGGGATGGGGCGGGGCAGCCCTGCAGGTGCTGGTGTGTAGAGGAGGCGGGGGCAGTGCCCAGAGCCCACACTAATGATGAGTTTGGTTTCCAGCCACTGCCTGTGTCCCTCCATGTCCGCACTTCAGACTGCGCCTATTTCCTCCTGGTGGACAGGTTCCTGTCATGGTTCCTTCCCACTGAAGGCAGCGTGCCCCCTCCACTCTCTTCCAGTCCAGGAGGGACCAGCCCCTCACCGGCTCCCAGGTAAGACACCTTGGTCATTACGGCCTGGCCCTTCTGAGGGAGTAGCCTGGTCAGTGGCATCGCCTACATGGACAGTGGCAGTCCTAGCACAGACTAAAGGGGGCCTGTGTTGTAGTTTTGGTGGCCTGTGGCAGTCACTGGAACTGTAGGTCTCTGGCTTCGTTGGTGATCCTCGCTGTGGTATTGGAACAGGCTGGGTTCTACTGCTAGCAGCCCTACCGCAGGGAGTGTCTGAGCTCCGCTGAGGCGGTGAGGGGGCAGTGGAAAGGTCCCATGGACAAAAAGGAGAAGTGGGAGTCTGTGGGCTGAGGGGCCTGGGTGAGGAGCCTTTTGTGCCAGGACACACAGACTGAGCCTGATGCTAGGTGGCACACCTGGGGGATGTGTAGCCACCTTGGCCTGAGGGGGAACTAGAGGCAGTCTGGTTGGCTACCTGGAGGCCTTGATGGGCCCTTAGCCCAGGGCCTCTTGGCCAGCTCTCCACGTGAGCCCCTCCTGCCCTGTCGGGGAGCTACCTGAGCTCCTCTTCCCCTCCCTAGCCTTGCTGGCCCAGCTCCTGTCTGCGGGTGTACACACCAGGCCCTTCCTCGTTCAGAACTCGCAGTGTGGACAGAGATAGAAAGGCAGGCCTGGGAGGAGGGAGAGGAGGCCTCGGTGGCAGCGGCAGCTGGTGACCCTGACACCTTGGCCATGCTGTGGCAGAGAAGCAGGACTAGGAGGCGGCGGACTCGCCCTCTCCAAGGCACAGCTCATCCCCCAGCAACATTCTGGGTCTGGTGTATTGGCTTATGTAAACTTTTATTTCGAAGGAACTTTAGACTTACAAAAAAGCTGCCGTGCAAAACATAAAAAACTCTTCACAGACCTTTCTCCCAAATTTCCAAATTGTTGGTGCTTTGCTCTGTCTCTCTTACCTTCTCTCTTTCTATTTGTCTGTAATTAAATATCCCCGCCAGGGGGGCTGTTGGAGCAAGTGACAGATGTGCCACCCAGGACATCTTACTTTCCAGCATGTATTTTTCCTAGAAGCCAGTTCGTTTTCCTGTGTGACCCCAGCACTTCTGTCCTTATAAGAAGCTGGGCCACCACGTGATCGTCAGACCCTGTCTGGGGCTCACTGCCCGGCTCGTGTCTGTCACTGCATTCACTGGTCCCTCTAGTGCCCCTCAGGCTGGAACAGTCCCTCAGCCTTTCTGTGTCTTCCCAACCTTGATCTAAGCGTGGAGGCCAGTGTGTGTAGACACTCCCTTACTTGGACCCTCTGGTTTGTCTGCTCATAGCTAGGCCCAGCATGGGCTGTGTGGGCAGGAGCACTGCAGCAGTGATGCTGGGACCCAGTCAGGAGTCCCTGGTGATAGGAGCTTGGTCACTGGGCTGAGGGTGTCGGCCAGGATTTTCCACTGTAAAGTTAAACCCATACTTTGCACCTAAATCAGTCCTGAGGATTTAGTGGGAAGATACATTGAGAGTTTGTAATTATCACTCATTTTAGCGTCCTCTATTGATTCTCATCCAAATCAGCTCTTACTAGAGCAGAAATGGTGGTTTTCTCATTTCATCCCTCCTGCATGAAGTGGGCACTCTATGGTAAGGAAGACTTCTCTTTCCCATTTAGTCAAGAATATCAGAGCTGGGCACAGTGGCACATGCCTGTAATCCCAGTACTTGGGAGGCTGAGACAGGAGGATCACAGGTTTGAAGACAGCATGGTGTTACTCAGTGAGACCCTGTCTCAAAATAAAAACTAAAAAGGGCTTGGGATAGCCGGGTGTGGTGGCGCACGCTTGTAATCCCAGTACTTGGGAGGCTGAGACCAGAGGATCCGGGTTCGTGGCCAGCCTTAGCTACTTAGTGAAGCCCTCCGCAACTTAGTGAGACCCTATTTCAAAATAAAGAATAAAAAATAGGGCTGGGGGTGTAGCCCAGAGGTAGAATGTCCCTGGGTTCAATCCCCGATACCGCAAAAAAAAATTTAAAAAATAAAGGTCTGGGAGTGTAGCTCAGTGGTAGAGTACCCCTGGGTTCACTCCCCAGTAACCACACACACACACACACACACACACACACACACACACACGCCCATATCAGTATGGACCTGCGGGTCCTGGTGTGATTCAACATGCTATAATCAGTTACTGCCATTCTAGATTTCGTTTTGTTTGTTTTTTGTACTGGGGATTGAACCCAGGGGCATTCTACCTCCAAGTCACACCACCAGCCCTATTATATTTTTTATTTTGAAACAGGGTCTCATAAGTGGCTTCAAACCTGTGGTCCTCCTGTCTTGGCCTCCCAAGTATTGGGATTACAGGCGTGCACCTCCATGCCTGGCCTGTCATTGATTTTGATGTCCAGATAGCCCCTGGCTTGGCCAACAGAAGTCCTTAACTTGGGCCTGTTTTCATGTCACTGGCAGGACACCAGCCATGCCCTTTGCCTCCTATGGACTCCACCACAGCAGCCTCCTGAAGCGGCACATCTCTCATCAGACCTCTGTGAACGCAGACCCTGCCTCCCACGAGATCTGGAGATCAGAGACACTCCTCCAGGTGAGAGCCAAGAGGGCTGCTCTCTGCATTTAAAACCCCTGTGATCCCAGTACTAGGGAGACTGAGACAGGAGGATGGCAGGATCACGGCCAGCCTCAGCTACTTAGTGAGGCCCTCCACAACTTAGTGAGACCCTGTTTCAAAATAAAGAATAAAAAATATTCTTTTTTATTTATGTGCCGGGCGTGGTAGCACACACTTGTAATCCCAGTACTTGGGAGGCTGAGACCGGAGGATCCAGGTTCGCGGCCAGCCTCAGCTACTTAGTGAGGTCCTCCGCAACTTAGTGAGACCCTGTTTCAAAATAAAGAATAAAAAATAGGGCTGGGGGTGTAGCTCAGAGGTAGAATGCCCCTGGGTTCAATCCCCAGTACCGCAAAAAAAAAAAAAATTAAAAAAGCTAGGGGTGTAGCTCAGAGGTAGAACACCCCTGGGTTCCATCCCTAGCACCACACACACACAAAAAAATGCCTGCTCAGCCACACTCCACCATGTGGGGCAGAGTCCCAAAGATATCCCATCAGCCTGAGTGTTGTTCCCGACGTTGGTATTTTCTTATTGTGACGTTTAGGAACCCCATGAGAGGAAATCCCTTTGCGCCCTTGACCTGTCCGTCATTGGTGTTGTTTTCCATCCCAGGCCCCTCTGCAGCAGCTCTGTGGTTCTCATGGTGATAGTCATTGCAGTCTTGGTTTCCAGTAGATCTGTGTAAATGCTCTCCACTCCACCCTGCCCCATCCCTCTCCCATGCTGTTGAGAGCGTTCTCTGCAATCAGCACCTTGCAGATATTAAGTCTTCACAGAAGCATCTTCATGATGTGGAAGGCCAGGGCCCTGCGGAGCCTCTCCCCTTGGTGAGCAGGGACCTGTGGGAGGGGCAGCGTCCCTGGTCACCCAGGCTGGGGCTGGCCCACTCTGAGGGTGCTCCTGTCCGTCCTGCACTGGCTGCGACCTCCCAGCCCCTAGAGAGTCAGCTGTCTCCAGTGCTGGATTCTGGGGCCGGTGACTGCCTGGTCCCGTCTCCCACTGTACTGGCGTGTGGGGCTGTGCTTGTAGAAGCTTTCAGATTATTTCCACAGCAGCCCTGGGGGTCGATAGGATAGGGATCCCTGTCTGTTCACAGAGCAGACTGGTGGCAGATCTGGCTCAAGCTGGGGTGGGATCTGCGCTGTGTTGGCTGAGGAGGGCAGGTGGAATTGCGGGACATACGGTAATAACATTTAATTTTTTGAAGCAACACCATTCTGTTTGCCAGTTTCTGCACCATTTTGTATTCCCACTAGCAGGGAAGAGGGTTCCAGTTTCTTCACATTCTTTTCTTTTTTTCCCCTGTGGTGCTGGGAATTGAAGACAGGTTTGCCCCCAGACCTATTTTATTTTTGTATTTTGAAACCAGGTCTCGCTCAGTTGCTGAGACTGGCCTTGAACCTTCGATCCTCCTGTCTCCACCTCCCAAGTGCTGGGATCACAGGCGCGCACCACCGCGCCCGGCCATCTCAGTCTTTGCGTGGGGACTTCCTGCCTTCCCAGCGCTCTTCACTGGAGAGACCTCCTTCCCCATTGGATTTTCTTGGCACTGTGGTCAGTTTGACTAGCTATTGCTCTTTTGCAGGTCTTTGTTGAAATGTGGCTTCATCATTATTCCTTGGAGATGTACCAAAAAATGCAGTCTCCTCATGCCAAGGTACGTCCCCACAGTCGGCCTTCCCGACCCCGCCGCTGGCTCTGGTCGTCCTGCTGGGCCTCGGTCTGAGTTAGCTTCACAGCCTGGGTGGTGGGAGGCCGAAGCCCACCGCCCACCCTTACTCAGATGCTAAACACAAGGAGGCTGTTCTTCTCCAGTTGTATGGGGGCCTGCACTCCAGTGGGGGGGCCCTTGAGGCCTGAAGGTCTATTTTTCTGGGGTCCTCCCTGTGCAGCTTCCAGAGACCCCTCCCTGGCAGCAGGAACACTGAGGTTCTGGTGCTCTTGCTCGGGCTGGGCTGGGGGCTGCAGATGCCTCTGGGAGTCACGTCCCAGTCTCCCCACTGCCATGAGTAGCGCCTTCATGCTCTCAGGTGAGGTGGTGGCCCTGGGCAGACCCCTGCCTACCACGGTGAACGCGTAGTGAACCTCCCTTGCCTGCCCACGCTGCCCGACCAGCTCCAGAATGCAACAAGTGGCCACCTTTGTGGCGGGTGGGGCCCAGCACCCTCCTGCATGCGGCCTGCTCCCCACTCCGCTTCCCTGGCCTTTCCTCTCCCTTCTCCCTGTTGGCATCCTTGTTTGCAGAAGCATGGAGGTGGCGATGTACCCAGAACCTCCCGGTTTTGCCGTCCCGGGGCCGGGCACGTCACTGGCCCCGTCAGGGTAGAATAGTTCCGCTCAGTCGCTGGGAGGCTCGGTGGTTCTGCGAGTCACAGGTGGCCTCACGTGCTGTGAAACGGCTTGACCCCGGCCCTGCCCAAGGCAGCCTCGGCCCCGGTCTCCACTGTGGCTTCTACACATCAGTTTGCTCTGTGTGTAGACTGGTTTTTTCACTACCGGACAGAATTCTTGAGGACTTCAAGAAGAGTCTGTGGGTGATGGGGTCATAATTGAGAACGACATACGGTAGCGTGTCTCTGATGCTCCTGCTACAGAGTCCAGTTCTCCGTCCCCAGTGCTCCGCTATGTGGAAGATGGAGTTTGGCCCCCATTGCTGCTCTCAAAGCTCAGGGCACCGTCCTTGGCATCGCATGGGAGGAGGAGAATGGGAAAGGCTAAAGTCCCTGTCTTGGGCCCCACGCAGCGCAGAGCCTGCTGTGTCCTTCCCGCTTGCAGCCCAGCCCTGCTGCCTCTTCCTGGCGGTGCATGGTAGCCTAGGACCTGGCTTCCCTGGTTGCTTCCTGGCCAGCTCCTCCATGGCGCTCGGGAGTCTTGCTTAGCCTGGTGCATGTGGCTTGGCTATGCAAAGTCTGGGGCTACTGTGCTGCGTTGTCCTGTCTGTTCACGTGTCTGAGTGGAAGCCACACCCACAGTCAAGGGCCAGCCAGTATGGACACTGTCTTCATGGGCCAGGGGAAGGGGCTGGGCTGGGGGCTGCACATGCCTCTGGGAGTCGCGTGGCTCCCAGTGGGCTCAGAAGGGTCAGTGGGCTCTCTGCTTGGGGAGGGAAGTGCCTTCCCCTTGGCTCCCACATTTTCTTCCTCTTGGCCAGATCTTGGGGGGAGCGATACCTACCCAGAATGACTGGCTGTGGGAGGACGGGGCCCAGAGAGGCTCTGCCCTCTGCCTCCTCCTACTGAGGCAGAAAAGAAAACCGAGCGGATGGAGGCTGGGGAGACAGCTGTAGAGGCCCCCGTTGTGTGAGGCCCCTTCCTGTTTGTCAGGGCCTGCACTGCACCTGTTTTATAGAAGTCTTTGCCAGGGCATGTGTCCCCTGCCCAGTGGCTGGAGGCAGTGACATCTGTGGACCTGTGTGTGGATGTGGGGCAGGGACTCGCCTGGGAACCTGCTCCCAGACTCTTCCCTGAGCGCTCAGCTAAGTCTGGGGTCTGGTCCAGAGGAAGGCTGTGAGGGCCTTGATCACCCCGCTGTGCTCCCCCCTCAGCCTCCTCAACATCTGCTAAGGACATGCTGACCTCTCCTGACCTCTCACGTGAGGCTGGCAGGCATGCTGCTTGGGCAGGAGGCATGGCCTTCGCGGGACAGGACGAGGCTTGGCTGAGGGTACTTCGGCAGGCAGTGGTAATGCGGGTGGGAGCGGGTCCGTGCTGGCTTGGCCGTCGTCCCGCCGTCCTGGGCTGTCTGAGCCTCAGGGTTCCTGCTGCCTCGGGGGTGTGGAACTGTGGTTGGATTCTTGGGGGCATTCCCTTGGGAGCTCTGTGCATTTGGAGGGGTGGTACTGGTGAGTTGGGAAAGGCTGTGGCCAGAGTTAGACCTGACGGGTGCACCCCTTCAACGGTCTCCAGAGGGCCGGTGTGGTGGGCTGAGCTTGTATCATCCCTGTCCCCGTCCTCAGTTCCAAGAGAGAACCATTCATGGGAGGGGCACTGATTGGGTTTTAGATACATAAGAGTTTATCATGTCATATACCTGCCGATTTGGTAAATTTCTTCTCAAAACAACCCAGGGAAACCCAGTAAATTTCAGTTGTCCTGATGGGTGCAGTGACACACACCAATAATCCCAGTACTTGAGAGGCTAAGAGAGGAGGATTGCAGGTTAGAGGACAGCCTCAGCAATTTAGCAAGACTCTCAGCAACCTAAGCAAGACCACTTCAAAACAAACAAAAGGGCTGGGGGTGTAGCTCAGAGGTAGAATGCCCCTGGCTTCAATCCTCAGTACCACAAAAATTTCAGCTGGGCATGGTGGTGCACCCCTATAACACAGTCCCAGTACTTGGGAGGCTGAGACAGAAGGATCGTAGATTCACATCCAGCCTCAGCTACTTAGTGAGGTCCTCTGAAACTTAGTGTGAGAACTAAGTTTTTTATATTTTTTATATTTCAAAATATAAAAAAAATAAAATCGGGTTAGGGGTGTGGTTCAGCGGTAGAATGCCCCTGTGTTCAATCCCCAGTACCACAAAAATAAAAAAGTTTCCTTTGCCTCAAGGCCTTTGAGACTGTAGTGGTCAGCAGCAAGTCCCAGCAAGGGCCCTGGGCTCTGGCAGGTCAGGTGTGCAGGGACCACGACAGCGCGGGGGCAGGAGAGGCCGTCAGCCCCAGCACCACCGAGGGCCCTCTGCAGGGATCCCGAGGGTCTGCCCGTGCCAGCGAGGAGGCCTGCCTGTGGGTGTGCCTGTGCTGGGAGGAGGCCCCCACCTGGGCCACCAAGAGGGGTGGTGTTGCTGTCCTGAGGCTGCTGGGGCTCTGGTTGTTTGGATTGTCACTGACTTGTTTTTGTTTTGTTTTGTTTTGTTGTTTTGTTTTTTTCTTCTTCCTCCTTCCTTCTGGGCTCCTTGTCACTGTTTTCTTTCTCTCCCCACCTCCCCTCCCCTGTCCCGTCCCCGTCCTGTCTCTCCCTCCCCACCTGTCTCCGGCCTCTGCCCTCCTGACTCTTCTCCTCGGCTTCTCTCTCTGTTGTCTCAGCTGGAGGTTCTGCACTACCGACTCAGTGTCTCCAGCGCCCTCCACAGCCCTGCCCAACCCAGCCTCCAGGCCCTGCACGCCTACCAAGTACTGGTCGCCCTTGTTCCTTCCCTCCCTGCCCCCTCAGGGGCATGGCTCACGTGTCAGCAGGAGGCAGCACGGTCTGGCCAGGGCCTGCTGCTGGCAGCTGTGGCTCGTTCTGAGGAGAGCACTGTCCACATGTCGTGGGAGAGGCGAGGGTCAGCCTTCACAGAGCCTGGCCCCCGCTTGGCAGACCGGCTGGCTGGTTGGGGGTAGCATGAGATGGAGGGAGGCATGTGGCCCTGGGTGGCCATGGAGGGCACAGAATGCGCCTGGCTAAGCCCCTAGCCCATGGGGTATGGGAGGAAGTTTTGTGTGGCCCGACTCACCCTCGCTCTGCGAGGGCCTGGTGCTCAGGAAGTGAGCAAGGGTACAGGGTCCTGGTGGGTGGCATGGGTTCTGCCCTGTTCAGACCCATTGCCCAGCCTGAAGCTGCAGCCACCCCAAGTCTATGTGTATGGCAGGAGGTAGGGAGAGTCAGCCCTTGGCCGTCCAGCCAGGGCTACTCGCAGACCCCCCCAGAAGCAAAGAGCAGGTGGCGACCTGCAGAATGCGGCCTGCTGAGGCAGAGGACGAGGGTGGGTGGGTCTGAGGTCAGTGGCGTGGAGGTCAGACCTACTGGGTACCAGGAACAGTAGAGTTAGCTGACTCGTGAGAAACAGTGGAAATGCAGAGCTGTGCTTGTGGCCGTGTCTGTTAGCTTGGCCTGGAAAGGTTCCACAGTTAGCGTTTGAGCGTGGCCTGGCCACCAGGCGCAGGGCACGGGGTGGTGAGCAAGCGCACAGCAGGGCTCCTGCGGAGAAGCATCTGCTGCAGAGGGAGGGTCCCTGGGAGACATCTGACTCCATCCATTCGCGAGCAGGAGAGGTATGGGGGAGAGTCCTTGAAAGAGCCAGGTCCAGTGGCGCATGCCTATAGCGCCAGTACTTGAGAGGCTGAGAGGAGGATCACAGGCTCAAGGCCAGCCTCAGCAACTTAGCGAGGCCCTGTTTCAAAATAAAAGGGGCTAGGGGTGTAGCTCGGAGGTAGACTGTCCCTGATTCAGGCCCTAGGACCAAAAGAGAGCCATTCCTTGAGACTGGGCCAAGTGGGAAATGCTTCGCGCTGTGACATGTCTTCAGGAAGTGAGCAGGTGGGGGCTGAGGCAGAGCTCAGGAGCAGAGTGCTTGCTTCGCTTGTGCAAGTCCTGGGGCTCCATCCCCGGCACCACAGAGGAAAACAGTGAGCAGGTGGGAGAGGCCCCGGATTCTGCACGAGGCCTTGGCCCAGAGGGATGGGGAACTGGGAGAGAAGTCTGGCTTGGCAACCAGCAGGACAGTGGCCTGAGGGGCCGTGTCGTTCCCAGGAGCAGGCGACTGGAGCCTGGCCCTCCAGAAGCCCTGCTAAAGGATGGGGTGAGGGGTGCATGTGAGCGGGGAGGTGTCTGCACAGAAGGGGAAGGCTAGGCTCCTGGGGGTGTTCATATTAATTAGCATTAATGTTGTTACTGTATATCTCCATCCATTACCTGTTGCTAGTAAGACAATACCACAGACTGGTAAATTATAAAGAAAAGAGGTTTAAGTTTAAGCTGGGTGTGGTGGCACATGCCTACAGTCCCCAGTACTTATGAGACTGAGACAAGAGGATCACAAGTTCAAGGCCAGCCTCAGCAACTTAGCAAGGTCCTCAGCAACTTAGTGAGACCCTGTTTAAAAATAAATAAAATAGGGCTCAGGGTCTAGCTTAGAGGTAGAACATCCCTGGGTTCAATCCCTGGTGTCACCACAAAAAAAAAGGTTTGTTTTGGCTCACAGCTGTGGTCTAAGATGATGGGGCCACATCTGGTAATGGCAGTGCAGTGCAGAACCTCACATGGCAAGAGGCAGGTGCATGAGAGAGTCCTAGCCAAGATGGTGTTGCTGGCCAACCCACTCTCAAGAGACGGTGCACTGACCCGTTGGTCACGTGATTGGATCAGTCACCTCTATTTTATTTTGAAACAGGGTCTTGCTAAGTTGCTGAGGCTGGCCTTCAACCTGTGATCTTCCTGTCTCAGTCTCCCAAATACTGGGCAATTAATCACCTTTTAAAGGTCAGCCTGGAGCCAGGTGTGGTGGTGCACACTTACAATCCCAGTACTTGGGAGGCTGAGACAGGATCGCAGGTATTCTGCCAGCCTCAGGAATTTAGTGAGGCCTTCCCCAACTTAGTGAGACCCTGTTTCAAAATAAGGAATAAAATAGGGCTACAGGTATAGCTAGAGATAGAATGTCCCTGGGTTCAAACCCCAGTACCAAAAAAATAAAGGTCCACCTGGTCCCACCTCTTAATATCTTACAGTAGGGACAAACCGTACCATTGTTTTTTTTTTTTTTGCGGTACCGGGGATTGAACGCAGGAGCGTTCTACCTCCGCGCTACACCCCCGGCCCTATTTTTTATGCTTTATTTTTGAAACCGGGTCTCATGAAGTTGCGGAGGGCCTCACTAGGTAGAGAGAGAGGGAGGAGAGAGGACAGAGATAGATCGCGCGCGCGCATGTGCGCTGAGGTTGGCCGCGAACCCGGATCCTCTGGTCTCCGCCTCCCAAAGTACTGGGATTACAAGCGTGTGCCACCACGCCCGGCTGTACCATTGTATTTAATACTTTTTTTCAAAAGCAATGCAGACCTGAGTTTAGTGGCCAGGCCTGTAATCCCAGCTACTCGGGAGGCTGAGGTAGGAGGATCGCAGGTTGGGGGCTGGTCTGGGCAATTCAGCAAGACCCTGTCTAAAAGTCAAATCAAAAGGACCAAGGATGTGCTCAGTGGTAGGGCTTTTGGTCAGCATGCAGGAGGCCCTAGGTTCAATCTCCAGTACCACCCAAAAAAAGCAATGCAGATTCTTTGCACAAAGACGTTTTAAGCTGGGCATGGTGGTGCATACCTGTAATCCCAGTACTTGGGAGAGTGAGATAGGAGGATCACAGGTTCAAGAACAGCCTCAGCAACTTAGCAAGACCCTGGGGATGTAGCTTGGAGGTTGAATGCCCCCGAGTTCAATCCCCAGTACCACACACAAAAAAAGCAAGCCTCAGTAATTTAATAAGGTTCTCAGCAACTTTTTTTTTCTTTTTTGTGGAGCTGGGGATTGAACCCAGGGCATTCTACCTCCGAGCTATACCCCCAGCCCTATTTTATTCTTTATTTTGAAACAGGGTCTTCCTAAATTATGGAGGGCCTCACTAAGCTGTCTCAGCCTCTCAAATACTGGTATTACTTGTGCCACAATGTCCAGATGGTTCTTAGCAACTTAATGAGACTCTGTTTCAAAATAAAAAGGGCTGGGATGTAGCTTGAAGGTAGAATGCCCCTGGGTTCAGCTCCTAGTATGGAAAAAAAAAAGATTAAAATTACAGGAAAGCAGAAGAAAGTAACTCCCACCCGTGGTCCATCCTTGGGCTTAGCCAGGGCTGTACCTGGGGGGGTATTTTCATGACAGAGAGGCCTGAGTGTACAATGCCACAGGCAGCGCCCTGTGCATGCTCTGCCACACCCTGGGGTGTGCCGGGGGCCGGGTCCTGTGCCAGCCTCAGCATTGCTGGTGCGCCGAGGCCCAGAGGGCCGCGAGGCAGGTGTTTATCCAAACTCCTGCCTTCGGATGCCACAGTCCATTTCCAAGGCACACACCTGCACCAGTGCTGAACAGCCAGGGGACCCTCCAGCAACAGAAAGGCTCTCCTGGAGGGCCTGGCCTCCCTGAAAGATCCTGCGTCTGTGTCGGGAACCAGACGTTCACTCAGACTTGAGGGTGCTCCTTCCCAGGGCCTGCAGCTGACCACAGGCCCGTTGGCAGTGGAGGAAGTGACTCTGGGCTCCTGAGGGCCAAGCCCCCATCTTGCCCTGACCAGGAGGGGGAGCAGGTGGGAGGGGTCAGGGTTGTGGGCAGAGAAGGAGCTGAGGAGGAAGGACGAGCTCCCACTTCTGCAAGGTGAGCCCCGGTGAACTTTCTGCAGGCAGGTGCCGCTGGGTCCAGAGCTCTCCTGGGGGCCCCTGAGGTCCAGCGCAGGCAGCAGTTCCAAGGGTGCGCGGCCCTGTGCTGCAGAAGTGGGGTTCGAGGTGCGTCAGAACGCACTGTGCACATTTGCATTTTCACCCTCGTCCCCCAGGGCAGGCGCTGGCCGAGCCCTCCACTATGGCAGGTCTCAGTGGGCCCCAGGGGCGGGATGTGGTCAGACCTGGGGCCTGCCCCTGGGTGCCTCGGCCCAACATCCTCCTTGTCCACTTAGGAGTCCTTCACGCCAACCGAGGAGCATGTGCTGGTGGTGCGCCTGCTGCTGAAACACCTGCACGCCTTCGCCAACAGCCTGAAGCCGGAGCAGGCCTCCCCTGCCGCCCATGCGCATGCCACCAGCCCCCTGGAGGAGTTCAAGCGGTGCGTAGGGCGGGCTGGGTGAGCGGGTGGGAAACACCGGCCAGCACCTCAGCTCCAGGGAGGAGCTGCGGCTTCTGCCCTCCTCCCCTTGGCAGGGTAGAATTGGAGCTCTGCGATGGCATGTCTTTCCCCTCCTCCCTCCTTAGAGGGTGGGCTGGGGCCCCCAGAGTAGGAGACTTGTGTGAGGCCGAAGAATGTGGAGGAATCACACTGGCTCAGCCACCTGCTTGCTATGCTGTGTGTCCTTGGCACATTTCCTAGCCTCTCTGAATCTCCGTTTCCTCTTCTGCATTAACGGGGCTAAAAACAGATCTTACCTCCAGGGCGTGCCCAGAGCTCCCATGGGCAGAGCAGACTCACACCACAGGTCAGGCTTGCTTAGGAGCAGGCCCTCCCCCTCGAGGTGCGTGGCCCCCGTGACCCTCCTGTCCCTGCAGGGCCGCTGTCCCAAGGTTTGTCCAGCAGAAGCTCTACCTTTTTCTGCAGCACTGCTTCGGCCACTGGCCCCTGGACGCGTCCTTCAGAGCCGTAAGTCTCTGTCCCTTGTGTCCTTGGTAAGGGAGGTGAGCATCTCCCCACGGCGGCCTCGCAGGCCTCCTAGCGACAGAGAAGCCCTGTCATGCCCCTGCCATTGGGCGCCGGACGGGCTACCTTGAGCTTAAAAGGGGCGGGGGGTGCAAGTCCCCCCACAGCCTCACCCCTGTGGGATGTGGGAGGAGCTCATCTCATCAGCATCTGCACTGAGGTGAAGGAGGAGAAGCTAGAGCCTGGGGGCCCTGCCCTTCCCCAGCAGAGGCACAGGCCTCCCAGGAGCCAGGCAGGCCACCAAAGGATGCAACTGAAAGCCCAGAGCCCTGGCCCCTGGCCTGCGGGCCTTCAGGGTGCATGTGTCCCTCTCCAGGTCCTGGAGATGTGGCTGAGCTACCTGCAGCCGTGGAGGTACGCACCTGAGAAGCAGGCTCAGGTCAGCGACTCCCAGCCCCGGTGCGTGTCGGAAAAATGGTGAGTGAGCCCCAGCAGCCTCTTCTCCCAGCGCTCCTGGGACGCTGCTTTAGTGAGCGAATGCCGGGCCAGGGGCCTGTGCTTCAGTTGTTCCAGCCCTGCCCCTGGTGGCCTCCTGGGCTCTTCTCTCGAGCCCCACAGAGCGGGTGCCTGGGCTGGCCCTTCCTGGACTGAGGCCCCTGCATCCCTCTGCCACTTCCCTCCCCGGCCGCCCTGGGAGACCTCGCCCTTGAGGACCTGTCGTCTTCCCTGGTCTGGCCTCACCTCCATACCGCTGTCCTCCCCGCCCCCGGCCCCCGCTGTTCCTTGCACTTCCGTTTATGAAACTTTAGTGAGGTCTTGGTGGGGAGAGTCCGGGAGCCCGAGAAGGACAAGGGCTGTAGGGAATAAGGAGCAGGGCCGCCCTGGCCTCCAGTGTGCCATCTGGCCTTGACCTGCCACCCCGGCCACAGGGCACCCTTTGTCCAGGAGAACCTGCTCATGTACACCAAGCTGTTTGTGGGCTTCCTGAACCGTGCCCTCCGCACAGACCTGGTCAGCCCCAAGAACGCCCTCATGGTGTTCCGAGTGGCCAAAGTCTTCGCTCAGCCCAACCTGGCTGAGATGATTCAGAAAGGTGAGTGGTCAGCCCCGCAGCGGGACAGTCTCTGAGCCTGGCTGAACCCCGCTCTCTGTGGCAGCATGCCAGGTAGGGCTCGGGTGTGCCCGAGGGGGGCAGCAGGACAGTGTTGTCTCTGAGCCTGCCTAAACCCCGCTGTCTGGCAGCATGCCAGGTAGGGCTCGGGTGTGCCTGAGGGGGACAGCGGGGCCGCAAGCCGCGGCTTCTTCAGAACCGCTGGCTTTCCTGGTGGCTCGCGGGTGGCGTCAGGAGGCATCTTGGTTTCGAGTGCGTCTTCGTCTCAGCTTTATCAGGCGTTTGCTTCTGTGCCACCTCCCCGGAGTTTGCCTTCTGTCGGCACTGCCTGCGCATCAGGAGCTGGGTCTTCAGGCTGCAGCCCCACCCGCGTGCCTGTCACCCACCCAAGAGATGCTGCTGAGGCAGGGCCCGGGGCACGGGCCAGCTCCCCAGAACCCTGGAAGCCTGCCCCAGCACCTGGACCCGCCACCCCGTGGAGCAGGCGCCACATCGTGCCCTGCCTTCCAGGTGAGCAGCTGTTTCTGGAGCCGGAGCTTGTCATTCCCCACCGCCAGCACCGGCTCTTCACGGCGCCCACGGTCACTGGCAGCTTCCTGTCACCATGGCCGCCAGCCGTCACCGACGCCTCATTCAAGGTGAAGAGCCACGTGTACAGCCTGGAAGGGCAGGACTGCAAGTACACCCCGATGTTCGGGTCTGAAGTCCGGGCCCTGGTGAGTGGGGGGCCCTGCCCCGAGCACCACAGAACCTGGGGGGACCTGTGTCCAGAGCAGAGAGGGAGGAGGCTGGGGGAGTCGATCGCCCACGGCTCCTCCCACCCCTTTTTTCCATAAAGCCTTTTTTTTTTCTGATGATAAAGGCAGAACTGGGAACAGCGGCGCACACGGTAATCCCAGTACTTAGGAATTGAGACAGGAGGATCATAGGTTCAAGGCCAGCCTGTGGTAATTTAGCAAGTCCCCATTTCCATTTCAAATTTTAAAACTTTTTTTTTTTTTTTTTGCAGAACTGGGGATTGAACCCAGGGGCACTCTACCCCTGAGCTACCCCCCCAGCCCTATTTTTTTTTTTTTTTTTTTTTTTTTTGAAACAGGGTCTCACTAAGTTGCCGAGGCCTTAGTAAGTAGCTGAGGCTAGCCGCGAACCTGTGATCCTCCTGTATCCGCCTCCCAAGTACTGGGATTACAAATGTGTGCCACCATGCCCGGCCTAAAAAACTTTTAAAAAGGCTAGGGGTGTATACGCAGTGGTAGGTCACCTTGGGTTCAACCCCCAGTATCACAAAAAATAAAAACAAAGGCAGAGAGCCAGGCATGGCGTTCTTATGAGGCCGAGACAGGAGGATCATAGGTTTGAGACCAGCCTCGTTAACTTAGTGAGACCCTCAGCAACTCTGCTAGACACTATTTCAAAATTTAAAAAATGAAAGGGGGGCTGAGACAGAAGGATTACGGGATCACAGGTTGCAGCCAGCCTCAGCGACCTAGTGAGACTCTGTTTCAAAGTAAAATAAAAGAGGGCTGGGGGTGTAGCTTGGAGGTAAAGTACCCCTGTAGAGTAGAGTATCCCAGTACCACACACAAAAAAAGAAAAGAGCTAGGGGTGCGGCTCAGAGGCAGAGTGCCCCTGGTAGAGTATCCCCAGTACCAAAAATAAAGTTTGAAAACGCAGTTTGTTGTTTAGACAATAATCCGTAAGTCTTAATCGGGTCCCACGCCTGTCCGAGTGCACACCCCCGCAGGGGCCGGCTTCCCAGGTCCACCGAGCCCAGGTGGCAGCACGCACCACGCCTGTCCTGTGGGTGGCGCCGGGCCGCTGACCCGCCGGTGCCTCCTCGCAGGTCTTGCGCCTCGCTCAGCTCATCACGCAGGCCAAGCAGACCGCCAAGTCCATCTCTGACCAGTGCGTGGAGAGCCCGAGCAGCCGCTCCTTCCTGTCATGGCTGGGCTTCTGCCCCACAGACCCGAACGGCCTCTACCAAGCCAGCGACCTGGACGAGCTAGGCCAGGACAGCATCCGCAAGACAGACGAGTACCTAGAGAAGGCCCTGGAGTTCCTGCGCCAGATATTCCGAGTATGAGCTATGGCCCCTGTCCCGGGGAGGCAGGCCTGCACCTGGGGTGTCATATCTGTCCCTCATCACTCGCTGTCAGGCAGCGGGGTGGAGGCCGTGCCTCCCTCCACGGAAATAAAAGCAGAGGCACCTCCCTCTCTGCAGCTCAGCGAAGCCCAGCTGGCCCAGCTCACGCTCGCCCTGGGGACCACACAGGACGAGAACGGAAAGAAGCAGCTCCCGGACTGCATCGTGGGGGACGACGGCCTCGTCCTCACACCCCTGGGCCGCTACCAGGTAAGAGACCCCGTCACCGAGAGGCATCTGCTGACCGTGAGATCTGTCCTCCCCTTCGGCTCCAGTGAACAGGCAGTGCCTCCCCCTGGGTTGTTTGCAAAGAAGTCTGTTCTGAACTGTCCCCGGCCTGGGCTTCTAGATCATCAATGGCTTGCGACGGTTTGAAGTCGAGTACCAGGGGGACGCGGAGCTACAGCCCATCCGGAGCTACGAGATTGCCAGCCTCGTCCGGGCGCTCTTCAGGCTGTCGTCTGCCATCAACCACAGGGTGAGTAGGCGGCAGGGCGGCACCCTCGCCTTCATGCCCCGGTCAGCCCTGCAGGCCCCGGAGAGCACCCACAAGCCTGCTTTCCAAGTCCCCAGGGGGCCCATGGCACCCACTGCCCCAGCCGCCTGAGCCCCTGTGCTTCAGTTCGCAGGCCAGATGGCGGCCCTGTGCTCCCGAGACGACTTCCTGGGCAGCTTCTGCCGCTACCACCTCAGTGGGCCCGCGCTGGCCGGCAGGCACCTGCTGAGCCCCGTGGGGCGGAGGCGGCCGGCCAGCCAGGCCCGCGGCCCCAGGCTCAGCCTGCGCTTCCTGGGCAGCTACCGGACCCTGCTCTCGCTGCTGCTGGTCTTCTTTGTGGCCTCTCTGTTCGGCATTGGGCCTGTGCCCTGCGCCCTGCTCCTGGTGCTGGGCTACCTCCTCTACGCCACGGCCATGGCGCTGCTGACCGAGCGGGGGAAGCCGCACCAGCTCTGACGAGTCCGCTGCGTCCAGAGCAGGCCTAGCCAGAGTGCGGTCACCTCTGGCTCCGAGGGCTGTTTTCCTGCAGTGGCGGAGTCATCCAGAAGAACCTGAAATGAGAAGGAAGAACAACGGTCCAGATCTGCAGGGCAGAGGCGGCCGTGCTGTCAGACAGCCAGCGCCGGCCCTGGGACCGACCTCCCTCCCTCCCTCAGCCCGACCCCGCACACAGCGAGCTGGTTCTCACAGCCAGCTCGGGGCCTGTCCTGCCTGGGAAGCTGGCCTTGGCCTCTCCCCCAAGCTGTCCTCCAGGCGGGAAGGGGCTTCCGCTCCAGGGAAGAATCAAAGTTTCTAAAACTGAGAAAGCCAGAAAAGCTCTTTTTTAAAAGTTTTGCCACCACATCTGGCAAAACTAGGAACACTGTCCTACACGTCGTCCAGGCGGCCCGTAGAGCTCTGCTTTTGAATCCAAAGATGGAGCACAGGTGCTTGACAGGATAGTGCTTCGCCTCTGGCTGCCAGCCATCAAGCACAGGCATCGATCGCAGCTGGGCCAGCCCTGCAGTGCCTCGTCACAGACAAGTGTCACGGGTGGGCGCAGGGATGCAGCGGGGTCTGACAGGCCTGTCTGCCACCAAAGAGGGTCAGAAGCCTCAGTAAAACCAAGTGCTCAGAGACACAGTCATCGTGGATCACACTGACATTCACAACGTAAGGTAATCACGTCCACCTTCAAAAAGAAACATCTTGCCGTGTTCGTCCCACAGACAAAGACCAGCAGCAACAGCCTCTCACTGGTGATGTTTAAACCAAGCCTTTGTTTTTGATGTAGACTCAAAATACCTTTTGCAGCCCATGACCAAAAACAAACCCAAACTTGACCTTGGATCTCAATAAACCCTTTCTTGCCTCTGAGTCTGTTGGTACGGGGCTCGATGTCCAGCAAGCTCACCCGCCCAGGGTCCCAGATGTACCTGCTGGCATCCCGGCGTCCCTCCACTCTGGCGGCCGCCAGCCTGTTGGTGTGGTCATCGTCCGCACTTCCCTTCTGGGGAGTGGCAGATCCCTGTACAGGAGCATTGGAACCAAGCTTGAGAGGGGCCTCGCCAAGTTGCTGCGGCAGGCCTCAAACCTGCAACCCTCCTGCTTCAGCCTCCCAAGTACTGTGATTGCAGGCATGTGCCACCATGCCCAGCTTTATTTTTTTTGCGGACCAGGGATTGAACCCAGGGGCGTTCTACCTCCGCGCTACACCCCCAGCCCAATTTTTTATACTTTATTTTGAAACCGGGTCTCACGAAGTTGCGGAGGGCCTCACTAAGTAGAGAGAGACAGAGATAGGGAGAGAGAGAGAGAGAGCTGAGGCTAGCCGCGAACCCTGATCCTCCGGTCTCCGCCTCCCAAAGTACTGGGATTACAAGCGTGCGCCACCACGCCCGGCCACCCAGCTTTATTTTGAGACAGGGTCTTGCTAAGTTGTCAAGGCTGGCCTCAAACTTGGCGGTTCTCCTGCCTCAGCCTCCCAGGTCGCTGGGATTACAGGCCTGCACCACAGTGCCTTGGCAAGCATTGCCTCTTCTGTGGCTTCCAGGAGTCCCTGAGCAGCCCCAGTGAGCACCATACATACTGTGTATATAAAGAAAAGAAGCAGGGTATGGTGGTGCAAACCTGTAATCCCAGTACTTGGGAGGCTGAGACAGGAGGATTGCAGATTTGAGGCCAGCCTCGGCAATTTAGTGAAGCCCCTCAGCAATTTAGTGAGACCCTGTTTCCAAGTAAAAAATAAAATAGGGCCAGGCATGGTGGTGCACGCTCATAATCCCAGTATTTGGGAGGCTGAGACAGGAGGATCACAGCCTCAGCTACTTAGTGAGGCCCTGTTTAAAAATAAAAGAATAAAATAGGGCTTGGGGTGTAGCTTGGAGGTAGAATGCCCCTAGGTACAACTCCCAGTGCCAGGAAAATAAAACAACGTACAGAGCTGGATGTGGTGGCACACGCCTGCAATCCCAGTGCTTGGGAAGCTGACCAAATCGCAGGTTCCAAGCCAGCCTCAGCAACTTAGACCCTGTTTCAAAGTAAAAACTAGGGCGGGGTGTAGCTCGGGGGTGTACTGCCTCTGGGTTCAATCCCCAGTACCACAAAAACAAAACCAGCAAATGCAGATGGCTGTCGGAAGCTCGAGTGAGAGGAGTGTTCGTGTGTGTCAGTCACGGGGACTCTCACTACTTACCGAGGCTGTCCTCGAACCTGCGTCCTGCTGTCCCAGCAGAGGACGCTCCGCGAGCCCGGCGGACCCACCCCCCGGGCGGAACGCGCTGAGGCCCCGCCCCCGGCCCGCCCGTTCCCGTTCCCATGGCGACGCGGCGCCGGCCCAGTCGGCCCCGCCGGAGAGTGGGTCTGCGGCGGCGGCGCGGCGCGGACGGAGGGCATGAGCGGGGCGGGGGCGGCCGGGGGGCGGCCCCCCAGCGCCCGGGGCACGTGGTCGCGGCTGCGCCCTCGCCCGACGGCCGGCCCTCAGTACGCGGGGCCGCCGCCCGGGCCCCCGGGGCTCCTGGAGGCGCAGAAGCGGGTCCTGGACCTGGAGAAGAGCCTGCAGTTCCTGCAGCAGCAGCACTCGGAGACGCTCGTCAAGCTGCACGAGGAGATCGAGCACCTGAAGCGCGAGAACAAGGGTGAGTCCCGCAGCCCCCGCCGCGACACCCGCGCCTCTCCTCTCCAGCCTGTAACCCCAGTCCTCAGGAGGTCCAGACAGGAGGATTGCAGGTTCAAGGACAGCCTCGGCGATTTAGCGAGACCCTCAGCAACTTAGCCAGACTCTGTTGCAAAATAAATAAGTAAATAATGGGCTGGGAGAAAGTTCTTGGAGAAAGAACTCCCCTGGGCCCAATCCCCAATACAAAAAAAAAAAAAAAACTTTTACAGAAGTTACACCCAAGAAAAAGTACACAGCTCGGTAAGTTGTCACCAACTAAACATGAGCAGATGAAGGGCAGCCGCAGGCTGGACCCCACCCCGTGCCCACAGCGCCTCTGCCTCAGCGCAGCCTTGGGGCTCCTGTGCAGCGCCTGGTGGAGATGAGGCCTCAGGCGTTGCCGGCCTCAGGCCTCAGCCTGCGCTCCTGCCGCTGCGGCTCCCACCTCTGTGGCTGCCTCCTCCCTGGAGGCCAGACTCCATTGCTGGGCACCATTATGTCCAGGCGCCCTTCCTTCTTGAGTCTCACCCCAGTTCCTGGGGCCTGATCTGGCCCCCTCATGTCTGGGCGCCATTTGATCATCATCCAACATCAGACCTGTGGCCTGGGTCACCCCGACTCACCTCTGTACCCCTGGCAGAGTAGGTGCCCTGCAGACATGAGGGAAGTGGTGGGGGCAGGGAGCAGCCAGAGGCGATCCCAGAGGCAAGTGGCGGCCCAGTGGAGAAGCTGGCCAGCTGTGCTGCAGGACTCTTGGGGCTCCGCAGGAGGGAGTGGGCAGGGCAGGCCACACTTCTTTTCTCAGAGTGACAGCAGATTGCTGGGCAGGGTGGCGCACACCTGAAATCCCAGTACTTGGGAGGCTGAGAAAGGAGGATCACAGGTTCAAGGACAGCCTCAGCAACTTAGCAAGACTGTGTTTCAGAATAACAAATGAAGGGCTGGAGATGTAGCTTCGTGGTAAAGCACTTGCCTAGCATGTGTGAGGCCATGGGTTCAATCCCCAGTACCACAAAAAAATAGAAAGGGCTGAGTGTAGCTCAGAGCTAGAATGCCCTGGGTTCAACCCCCAGTACTAAAAAGAAAGAGAGGGGGAAAAAGAAACAAGGGTCATGACGAGGAGAGCTTGTGCTTGCTTTCAGATCTCCACTACAAGTTAATCATGAATCAGAAGCCGCAGAAGAAAGGTACTGACCCACCCCCGCCGGGGGATTGCCACCGTCCACGGCGCTCCAGGCTGCCGGGCCATCGGCTGCTCCGGCCCTGCCTGCTGAGTCAGTGGGGACCGGCTCTGGGGAACTAGGTGACGGTGTCACCAAGGGCAGCAGGCGCTGCCCTGGAAGGTCAGGCCTGAGGCCTGTGCTGCGGGCAGAGGGAAGCTGCAGACCCTCCCTCATCTGAGCAGAGCTGAGTCAGGAGGGGCCCTTCTCCACGCCAGGCCCCTCATGGCCAGGGCATGTTCCCTGCAGGGAATCCTCCCTCATCCTGCTCTCCTTGCCTGTCCCCAAACCCAGCCCAGGGACATGTGGGTGGTACCCAGGGCTCAGCCTGAAGACATGCAGAAAATAGGGTGGTGGGCTGGGTGTGGTGGCACATGCCTGGAATCCCAGTACTTGGGAAGCTGAGACAGGAGGATCACAGGTTTGAGGCCAGCCTTACCAACTTAGCAAGACTCTCTGCAACTTAGTGAGACCTTGCCTCAAAAAATAAAATAGGAACAGTGGTGTAGCTCGGAGGTAGAACACCTCTGGGTTCAGCCTCTGGTACCAAAAAAGAAAAGAAAGCAGGACATGATGGCGCATGCTTGTAATCCCAGTACTTGGGAGGCTGAGACAGGACGATCGCAGGTTCGTGGCCAGCCTCAGCTACTTAGTGAGGCCCTCCATAACTTAGTAAGACCCTGTTTCCAAATAAAGAATAAAAAAAAATAGGGCTGGTGTAGCTCACAGGTAGAATGCCCCTGGGTTCAATCCCCAGTTCTGCAAAAAAAAAAAAAAAAGAAAAAGAAAGAAAAGAAAACGAGGTGGGAGAAGCCTTCCCCAGAGGGCAGAGCAGCCCCAGCAAGCCGTTCTGGGCACGCTCTTGGGACTGGTGTCCCTTGGTCTCAAGCATCCCTGCTTTCTGGGTGGCCTCTCAAGGGCGCTGGGCTGGGTATGGGCTGCTCTTGGGAGGCGGGCAGAGCAGGGAGGGAGGAGCCCGGCCAGGTCTGGGGGTCTGACTCCCCTGGAAGGCGTGGGATCGGCACCAGGGGCTCTCGGGCCGAAGCCTGCACGCTCTTCCGCAGGCAGCATGTCCACCTCCAGCTTCCAGTCCAACAAGTCCATCTCCACCTCGACGGTGTCGGGTGAGTGGCTCTGTGTTAGGCAGACCTTGGGGAGACCAGTGCATTCGGGGTGGAGGAACACTGAAGGGGCAAGGGGAGCCGCCCCTGGCGCCCCAAAGGTGGAAGCCACCCAGAGGGGAATGAGACAGGACCGGCTGAGGGAGGCTCTGTGGGGAAGCCACAGAGGGCAGGGTCCTGTCAGGAAGTGAGCAGCCACACCCGTGACACAGGGGCCTCTTAGAGTCCCCCCTCGCCCATGCGCTCCCTGGAGGATGTGCACCATGCAGCCAGGGTGCAGGGGGTTGCCGTTCCTGGCTTCCCCAGAGTAAGGGGGGCAGAGAGCCCCTTCTCAGACTCTGCCTCCCACAAGAGGCCAGGCATCGAGCCAGGCACTGGAGTGCACGCCTGTCATCCCAATACTTGGGAGGCTGAGATGGGAGGACCTCAGGTGTGAGGCCAGCCTCAGCAACTTAGGCCCTCCACAATTTAGCAAGACTCTGTTTCAAAATAAAAATAAATAAATAAAAAGGGCTGGGGGGGAGCTCAGAGGTAGGACGCCCTTGAGTTCAATTGCCAATACCACAAAAATAAATAAAAAGAGGTTGGGGTGTAGCTTGGAGGCAGAATGTGTTCAATCCCCAGTACGACAAAAAAATTAGCCCGGGCGCCCCCAGAAGCAGCTGCGGCCGGGCAGCAGGCTGGCCTTTAGTCTTATTCCAGCCCTAACAGGAGCCAGGGCTTTGGAGCGCGGCAGGCCCAGGCTTGCCCCAGCCTCGTCCGCTCCCCTTTACAGAGCAGGGAACTGAGGCGGGCCAGGGACTTCCTGGGCGCACGCGCCTGATCCCAAAGGACTTGGGCCGTGACCGGCACCATTGGGTCTGACTGCAGCCAACTCTCAAGGCAAGGCCAGGCCGCAGCCCGGCTCCAAGAGGCAGGAGTCGAAAGCTGATGGCCCCCACAAGACAGACCTGGAGGAGGAGCCGCTCGGCACCGCCCTGCTGCACAGCACCAAGCTGGAGCGAGTCCACGGGCAGTCCAAGTAAGGCCTGCCAGCACCCCAGGCCCAGGCCTGGTGCCTCACCCCCTTCTCCACCCACCTGACTCCCGCACATCTCTGGGCTCCCAGAAGCAGGCAGCTGGGCTTGTGGTGCACGCCTGTAGTCTCAGTACTTGGGAGGCTGAGACCGGAGGATCATAGGTTCAAGACCAACCTCAGAAACTTAGAACCTGTTTCAAAAATTTAAAAAAGGGCTGGGGTGTAGCTTGGAGGTTGAGCGCCCCAGGTTCAATCCCCAGTACCCAAAACAAAACCAAGTCAGCCGCCAGGCTGGTCGCTGTTGGGTGCTGGCTTCCTCCTCTCCCCTGGGGGTCTTGCAGGGCCCCCGTGGGGACTAGTGGCAGCCCCCAAGCCACTTTCTCAAGAGAAAAGAAGCCGGAGTGACTTAGCTTTGCAGGGATCCAGCCCGTCAGTGATCGGGCCGGGCTAGGCCGGGTTAGGCCTCGGGAAGGCCCAGGGCCAGCAGGACCAAGGCCTGCTGACCCATAGATTTCCTGGGTCAGCCCAGTGGGATGCCCCAGTGCACCCTGGGTAACGTAACCAGCAGCACAGGGCTCTGGGCTGCCACACCAGCCTGCGGCATGAAGCCCACTGGATGTGAGCTTAGGCTCCAGGACAGCTTGGCGGTGTGGATGGCCCTCCCCAGGGCCACACCTGTCCCTTAGCGCCCTCTGCAGGGGATGGAGGAGGCCGGCCTCATGACAGCGGTGCAGACAGCCTCTTCCCTCCCAGCCCACTTTGGCAAGGACGCCGCCCTGGGCAGGGAGGTCAGGTGAGGCCCACAGGCCACCTGTGGGCTGCTGTTGTGACGTTTCAGAGACGAGGACGCTGAGGCCTCTAACTCAGGGGCCACCTTAGTGGGGGCCAGCCAGCACAGGGGCGGGCAGGCGGCAGGGGCGGCGCCGGCAGGGGGCCTGCCCCCGCACCTGCGCAAGCCCACCACGCTGCAGCAGTGCGAGGTGGTCATCCGGCAGCTGTGGAACGCCAACCTCCTGCAGGCCCAAGAGGTGAGGATGGGTGCCGGGTGGGCGGGCAGGCGCCCCACGGCCCCTCGCGCCCCACCACGCGCTCCTGTCTTCCAGCTGCAGCACCTCAAGTCCCTTCTGGAAGGAAGCCAGAGACCCAAAGCCGCCCACGAGGAGGCCGGGCCCGTCTCACCCAAGTGAGCACCCACACCCCTGCCCCGGCCCAGTGCAGCCCGGCATGGGGCTCACTGCTGACTGACTGACCTCCCTCCCTCTCTCTCCAGGGACCAGGAGGCCATGCAGTTCCCCAAGGTCCCCACCAAGGGTGTCTCTAAGAAATGGTGAGTCCCCTGTCACCGGAGGGCAGGTGGCCCCACAGCCTAGAGCCCATAGGGAGGAAGAGGGGCCTGGCCTCCGAGGCAGAACAGCTGCGGCCTGGCTGGGCACCTGCTGGGGCTGGGCAGGCCGCTCGCAGCGTAGCCTCCTCTCCCGGCTGCTCAAAGACGCGTGCCGGGCCGGGTGTGGTGGCACATACCTGTAGTCCTAGTACTTGGGAGGCTGAGACAGGAGGATCACTGGTTTGAAGACAGTCTCAGCAAGTAGTGAGACTCTCACCAACCTAGTGAGACCCTGTTTCAAAATAAAAATAAAGTAGGGCTGAGGGTGTAACTCAGGGGTAGAATATCCCTGGGTTCAATCCCCAGTACCACACACACACAAAAAAAGATGTGTGCTGGGCAGGACACACACCTCTAATCCCAGTACTCACCTGTAATCCCAGTATTGGGGAGGCTGAGGCAGGAGAATTCCACATTCAAGGCCAGCCTCAGCAAATTAGTGAGTCGACCTTTCCAATTTAGACCGTTTGAAAATAAAAAGCAAAATAGGGCTGGGTTCAATCCCCAATATAACATATACACGCACACAAGCACGCAAAAAAAAAAAAAAAAAGGAAAGAAGAAAAAGATGAGGGTGTAGCTCAGAGGTAGAGTACCCTGGAGTCAAGCACTGAGGTGCACGCCTGTAATCCCAGTACTTAGAAGGCTTGAGGGGAGGATCACAGGTTCAAGGCCAGCCTCAGCAATTTATAGAGACCATATTTCTTTTTTTTTTTTTTTGGTAGTACTGGGGATTGGAACCAGGGGTATTCTACCTCTGAGCTACACCCCCAGCCCTATTTTATTTCTTATTTTGAAACAAGGTCTCACTAAGTTGCTGATGGACTTGCTAAATTGCTGAGGCTATCCTCAAACCTGCAATCCTCCTGTCTCAGCCTCCCAAGTACTGGGATTACAGGCCTGCGCAACCATACTCAGCTCTCGAGACACTGTATTAAGAAGTGCCCATGCTGGGCGTGGTGGCGCATGCTTGTAATCCCAGTACTTGGGAGGCTGAGACCAGAGGATCCGGGTTCGCGGCCAGCCTCAGCTACTTAGGCCCTGTTTCAAAATAAAGAATAAAACATAGCGCTGGGGGTGTAGCTCGGATGTAGAATACCCCTGGGTTCAATCCCGGTACCGAAAAAAAAAAGTGCCCAGGTTCAATTTCCACTAACAATTATTTTTTTCTTTTTCTTTTTTTGCGGTACTGGGGATTGAACCCAGGGGCATTCTACCTCCGAGCTACACCCTCAGCCCTATTTTTTATTCTTTATTTGGAAACAGGGTCTAAGTTGTGTAGGGCCTCACTAAGCTAAGTAGCTGAGGCTGGCTGCGAACCCGGATCCTCCTGTCTCAGCCTTCTAAGTACTGGGATTACAAGTGTGCACCACCACACCAGGCTCCACTAACAATTAAAAAAAAAAAAAGCAGGGTGTGGTGGCACATATCTGTAATCCCAGTACTTGGGAGGCTGAGACAGGAGGACTTCAGGTTCCAGGCAAGCCCCAGCAACTTGAGGCCCTCAGCAACTTAGCAAGACTGTTTCCAAATAAAAAATATAAAAAATAAAATAGGGCTGAGGGTGTAGTTTGGAGGTAGAATGCCTCTGGGTTCAATCTCCAACATTACAAAAAAAAAAAGTAAAAGGAGGATTTCTGCAGTATCGGCCCCTCCCCCAGCCTGATCCTGAGCCCGATGCCCGCGGCGGAGCGTGCCATCCTGCCCGCGCTGAAGCAGAGTTTGAAGAGCAGCTTTGCCGAGCGGCAGAAGAGGCTGCAGGTGGTGCAGAGCCGGCGCCTGCACCGATCGGTGCTCTGAGCTGGCGCCTGCAGCCACCGGCCAGCCCCTGCGTGGCACTTCATGCCACTTCTAAGCCACACCGAATTCCAAGACAGATGAAACCATGACAGATAAAGTGCTTGGTCTCAGAATCGAGGAACTGTTTATTTTCTCTCTATTGTTTTGCTATTCTGCATTTACACAAGAGCACATTATAAAATAAGTATTAACCTACCTGTTGAAGATTGAAAATAAAGTTCATTTCTCCAAATCCCGAGACTCCTTCCTCACTGACTGGTGTCTCCTCTGGGCGGCTATCCCTGACCCAGCTCCCGCCAGTGTGGAGGGGACCTGCGTGTCCCAGGAGAGGAGTATGGCAGAGCCATGCACGGTGCCCTGGAGGCCAGGTGGCCCTCCTGTCTCCTGGCTGGGACGGGCTGGTCTCCTGCCTAGACTGGGCACTCCCGGGACAAAATGCCAACCACTGCTGGCTGGTTCCCAAAGCTGCTGACCAGTGGTCCAGCTGGGCTGCCTTGGTCCTAGGAGGGACACGGCCTGAGAACTGTTCCCTCCGGATGCTGCCGCGCCAAACCCAGTGCCAGAGCTGCAGCTGAGTGTCACCCCGAGGGGGTCAGCCTGGTGCCCGCCGCCACCTGGCAGCACAGTCCTCCAGCCCCACGGCCCCATTTCCTGAGCATTCACCTCAGCGGGACTGTGACCGGGAACCTGAGCATGAACTGGGCCGGAGAATGGGAGCAGCCGGGGTCTGAGGTGCCCTGGGCTGGCCTGGGCACTTCACCTCCAAGACTGACAGTGTCCCTGAAAGGACAGCAGGCCCTAGACTTACGGAGACAGGGACGCAGTGATGGACCCCTGACAAACACAGGAATAATAAATTTATTATAAGAACCACATATGACAGGGTAGTGCACTTATAAAAAGGGGACTTCTCGTCAGAGCTGCTGGCCGCTGCTGTGGGGCAGGCAACGCACGGACACAGCGCGGCCGCCTCCCTCCCACAGGGAGCCTGCGCTCGGGGGCATTCCGAGGACGCCGGGTGTGAAGGACAGTGCCCCACTGGTCACTCGTCATCCCTCACCCAAGAGTGACTTGGGGATACCAGGAACAGACTCCTCAGGCACCCCTGTTCCCACAGCGCCCAACAGGAAACAGGAGCTCCCCGAGGCCTGAGGCCCAGCTGGCGGCAGGGAGCCGCATTATGGATTTGAAGTGTCCCTCCGGAGGTGTCCCACATGCCACAGGGACAGCCTGAACCCAAGTGTTATCCGAGTCACGTGCTGAGCCTTCCAATGTCCTCCACGTTCTCCCAGACGCAGGCAGGAGGTGCTAACGCATGAGGCGCAGACGGGACCCTGAACTCTCCCTCACGTCGCCACACACGGACGCAGAAGCAGCAAGGCCTCGGCGCGAGGCGCGGCCACGTACGCGGTGGAGTCTCCGGGACCCCGCCTGGCCCAGGGCTGGACGAGCATGGGGAGCATGTGTGGTCCCCGAGGCAGAAGAGAAAAGCGGGAAGCTAACCTAACCCAGGCTCCAGGGAGCCGACACCCAGAAATGTCCAGTGCGCAGCGCGGGCCGTCGCGGCAGCCTGTGGCTAGGCAGCCGAGAGGCAGGCCTGGTGGACGCTCTGCGCCCAGGTGTTGAGCAGGGCTGTGACCGAGTGCTTGTCGGGGAGCTGCAGCAGCCTGGAGGTCATGCAGCGGTGCACGGACTGCAGGAAGGGGTTGGCGTCTGCAAGAGGGAAGTGGCTCTGAGCGGGCGGCCAGGCCTCGGGCTCCCCGCCCAGCTGCACCCTCGGTGAAGGCCCGGAGTGGGCAGGGGGTCTGCAGTCCTAGGCTTGCTTTCCCTCTCCACCCCGTGGGGACCCGGCCTGGCTCTGCCAAGTGGCAGCTCTGATCCTCAGGGTGACTGTGGCCTGCCAATGGGGCTCTCTCTGGGCCTGTGCGCATTACACAGACACAGTGACCGGGACAGTTGGATTTGTCCTTTAGCTGCGGGTCCGCCCCTCCCTCACTGACCACGGCCGCCCTGGGGCTGCATGGTGGGTGATGACTATGCTGGGGAGGGGAGGTAGGAAGAGCACCCCGAGGCACCCTGCCAAAGGGATGTATCCCCGCCCACCCCCTCAGTTCACATACCATACTGCCACTGCCGGTCGATCCACAGCGGGCTCTGAGCGGGGTAGTCCGCGGGCACGCTGAGCTCCAGGGGTGGCACACTGGGCAGGTCCTTGTCGTCTGTAACACACAGGGCTGCACTTGTGACCCGGCCCAGACACCAGCCTGCCTTGCTCCGAGCAGGGCTCTTCACACCCTGGAGGCCCGGCTCCTGGAGCCGGTGCACTGAGTATACGGAGCCCAGGACTCCTGCTCATGGTCACCCTGGGGCCTCGAGCCCCCACCTGCATGAGCGCACGGGCTTGGGGCCAGAGGGCTGGGGCTGAGGCCTGGCTGGGCCACCGCGAGGAAGGAGGATGGGGGACAGGGCAGCCACTTGGCAGGTGCACGCAGGGGCAGGCCGGGCACTTCTGGCCTCTGACCCGGTGGCAGAGTCCTGGGGCTGTAGGTCAGGACCCGGCACCACCTGGACACTCACCCAGCTTGCATATGAGGTGGACGGTGCCGTTGTTACTGCAGTGAGAAGGGTCCAGGTTCACCAGGAACTTAGGGTCCAGTCGGGCTACCTCCCCTTGGAGCACATTGGGGATGCTCTGCCGCTCGTCCTCCTCAAACCTGCGCTTCCGGGCGCACACCACTGGAGCCCTGCGGGAGACAGCCAAGGTGACCACGCCGGCCCCGCAGCCCTGGCCACCACCCACCAGGAGGCTATACACACGTGATGGGCGGGCCGTGGATGGCCGTCATGGCGGGCACGAAGGTGCGGTACAGGGAATGGTTGAAGACAGGAGAGCGAATGTTGGCCAGGACGGCATCCAGGAGCGGCTGGCACAGGTCTTGCTGCTTAGTCGGTAGCACGGGGGGCGGTGGGGGCGTGGGCTGGGGACAGGAGCGCGGGTCAGCAGTGCAGCATCCTCGCCCGCTGGACCCAGGGCTCCCACAGCCTGTCCCCCACGGGATGGGATGGAGAGCAAATGCTCCAGGGCCCCGCTTTCCACAGCAGGCCAGCCTGAGAGAAGCCCAGTGGGCGAGTCCCCGGGTCAGGCCCATCCCGGCCCCACTTGCCCCAACCTCGAAGCTCCTGCCAGCCGTGTTCCGGGGTGCTGGGGGGGAGCCCCGAAGCGCTCAAGGCTCCACTCACCACTGCCATGTCATTCTTGAGTTTCTCCAGCGCAATCTCACACTTCTGCAGCGTCTTCAGGGGACACCTGGAGAGCGGGGACACAGGCTCAGGTGCTGGACCCAGCCCTGCCCCTGGCCCTCCAAAGTCAAGGGAGGGCCAGCCCCAGCGGCTGCCCAGCTCCAACAGGCCCCATGCAGTAGTGCGTGGTGTTCAGCTCAGATAAGCAGAATCAGGAGAACCTTCTAGAAGGAGAGCAGAGCCTGAACTGAGGTGGCAAGAGGGACAGAAGCTGACACACGGGCCATCCACGTGTGCAGTTCTGCGGTGCTGTCTAGCCAGGTGCTCACGGCAGGCCATGGCCTTCCCCGTGCCGCTCACAGTGCCCCCGAGTTCCGTTTCCGCCACGAGTGCACAGCCACAGCGGGCCTGAGGCTCAGCCACCAGCCCGGGTTTGCCGGTGAGTCGGAGGTAAGGTTCGGGCTGGTCACGGCTACCCGGCCAGTGTCCAGTGAGCTCGGCAGTGATGGCTATGGGTGGTGGCACGAGGGCCATCGCAGCGGCCTGGAGCAGCCCAGCACACACCCGCGTACAGCCTCGGGGGCTCTGCAGGCCTTTGGCGAAACCCGCCTGTCACCCAGCCCTGGGGACGCCGGGCGAGCCCCGAGGCAAAGCTCACCGCTTAGAGGGGTCAGTCAGAATGTCCAGAAGGCTCTTCATCTTACTCAGGTCCTTTTTTCTGTCTGGGAAAGAGAGGGGACACTGAGACACGGGCCCTGGGCGCCTGGGCCCTGCCCACAACCCCGCCCGCCGCCCGCCTGGCACCTTCGTTCTTGTCGATCTTGTTGATCATGCGGCGCAGGGGCTCGATGTACTTGGAGAGCTGCTTCAGCTTGTCCAGGTACTGCTGCTCCTCAGCCTGGCTGGAGCCGGCCGGGCTCAGGACGGAGCTGGGGTTCACTGCAGGACACGGGGGGGAAGCGTCTCTTCACAAGCCCTGGCCCCCGGGGCTCGGAGGGGTCCAAGAGCTTCTGCGCCCCGACAAGCCTTGTGAAGAGTTACTGTTTTGTGTGTGTGTGGTACTGGGGATTGAACCAGGGGCATTCTACCTGTGAGCTACATCCCCAGCCCTTTTTATTTTCATTATTCTTTATTTATTTTTATGTTTCTGGGGACTGAACCAGGGATGTTCTATCTCTGAACTATAACCCCAGCCCTAATTTATTTTTTATTTTGAAATAGGTTAGCTAAATTGCTGAGGCTGTCCTCCAACCTGCAATCCTCTTGTCTCAGTCTCCCAAGTACAGGGATTTCAGGCATGTACATCATAGCGGGCCGAGGGTGAACCTGACCCCCAGGGCTGTGCCCACCCGCCGCCAGCCCCTACTTACCAGGGGTATTTAAAGGTCCGGGGGAGGGGACGCTGAAGTTCTGCGGGGTGCGTGCTGTCACTGGGCTCTGGGAGGGCTGCGGCGAGGGGCTGGGCAGGAAGCTGCTGGGGGACGGGGCGGGGCCGGAACTGCAGTCAAGGGAAGGGAGCGGGTGTGAGCCGGGCACCAGGCGTGCCCACCTGCGGCCCCATGCTGAGACTCCCGGCCAGGCCTACCTGACGTTGGAGTTGGGCTGCGAGCCGGGCTGTGGGGACGGCTGGGGGGGAGGGGGCATCGACTGGGGGGTCTGCACCTGCTGGCCCGGTGACGGCGAGGACAGCATGGTGAGGCTGCTCTGGCTGACCTGGAGGTGGAGGGCTCAGCTGGCTCACTGCCACCCCGCCTGCCCCATGCCACCTACCCCTCACCCACGGGCCCGTCCTCCTTCACGGCCTCCCCCAGACTGCGCACACAGGTGCAGACCCCTGCCCTGGGGGACAGCAGGTGGGCAAGCCAGGCGGGCAGCCTGGCTCCTTGGTGGAGCCGCGAGGACCCTGTGCTTCTGAGCTGGATGAGCCCTCGCTCCCGGGCTCGGGGTGAGGCAGCGGCGGGCGGTGCTCTTGTGCTGGCCATGCCCTGCCTGGCGGGGACACTGCTTTGCTGGCCTGGGTGGTTTGTTTCCGCATGTCTCCACAGGCTCCCGGCCCCTGCTGGCCACTGGAGTCCTCTGTCCTGCGTGACACAGGCACAGGCTGTGCCTCCCACACTGCCAGTCTCAGGGAGGGGCAATCGTGACTTACACTGGGTCCCACCTGATCCTGCTTAGTTAGAGCGACGTGGCGGCAGGACCCACACGTGTGTCCTCAGGCAGCACCTGCATCGGCCTTAACAGCAACCCTGGACTGACCAGCGCCCCAAGTGGACCAGCAGAGCCCACGGGGGAGCTGAGCGATTGGGCGCCAGACGCTGGGGCGCAGAGCTCAGCTCTGCCCTGCAGGGGTGCGCCTGGGCCCTGTCCAGAGCGGGCTGCTTCCCGCTCCCCACTCTGCACTGGGGGCAACTGCACCACTGTCTGCACCAGGGACAGCACCATCGTCCCTACGAACTCCAAGGCTGAAGCCACAGTGCTTGGACAGCTGGCAAGATGGGAGAGGCATGAGGCGGCGGTTCTGGGCAGGAAGGACAGCTGCCCACCAGCCCCCTGCCACCAGGACCATCCTGGAGGCACTGCTACCTTCAGAGGTCCCAGGGTACAGGGTGGCACCTCCAGGCCTCGTCAGCCTGCTGCACACTGAGTGCCCTCACAGCTGCCTCTGGGCACCCAGCCCACAGCCTCGCCTGGCTCCAAGCCACCCAGCTCTGCAGACTGCCTCGGGGGCTCCCGGGGCACTGTGGGTACTGATGCCACCTGGGGCCACAGCACCACACCCCTGCACGGCACCAGGAGCACCGGGCAAGGACTCTGATGGGTTCCCTAGTCCTCAGCCTGGGAACAAACCCGGAACCCAGACCCCACCCGGAAATGGTGCCGGCCCCTCCCAACAGCCAGGCGGGGTGGGCATGGCCTGGAGGTGGTCTGCTCAGTGCCACCTAGACTGCGCTCATGGAGTGAAGTGTCACCTCACTCCTGCCGCCGGGGCCGGGCAGAGGCTGCCTCCTGGCCCTGTGCACCGGGGTCGCAGGAGACACTGAGGCACAGGGCGCTTCCCACACGGTTGGGGTAAACCAGAGCCTCTGGCCCAGGGGTCATAACAGAAGGGACCATCCCCACCACCTTGTGACCAGAACACCCTTGCCAGGGAGGGAGAGACAGGAGCAAGTGCACGGGCCTGTCTGTGGGGCCCCGTGCCTTCTCCAAGAGGACCCGCGCTGACGTCAACAAGGTTAGAAACAGGACTGACACGTTTATGGTGCTGGGGTAAGCCCCCCCTGTAAGTCCTGGGGACCAGGCAGGCGGCATGTTCCACACACTGGAAAACATGTCTAGAATCAACCCAGGTGCTTACAAAATCCTAGGACCAGTGAGTTCTGTGCAGAGAACTGCAGACAGTACCAGGGTGCAGAGCAAAGGTCCTGGGGCCCCGCCGGCTGCCGCTCGTCCTTGGCACTCAGTCCCTGCTCCAGCAGCTGTCCGTCACAGGTGCTCAGCCCTGCCCGCAGTCTAAAGCTTGGTGTTTCTCTGGGACAGTGAGGCCCCTGCAAGGCACCACCTCAGGATCCACACCGCAGGGCACACGCTACTCCTGTGTGTGTGTGTGTGTGTGTGTGTGTTATGCTGGGGATGGAACCCCCGTGTGTGTGTGTGTGTGTGTGTGTGTGTGTGTGTGTTGTGCTGGGGATGGAACCCCCAGTGTGTGTGTGTGTGTGTGTGTGTGTGTGTGTGTGTGTGTGGTGTGTGTGTGTGGTGTGCTGGGAATGGAACCCAGGGGCGTTCTACCTCTGAGCTGCGCCCCCAGCCCTTTTTATTTTTCATTTTGAAACAGGTCTCACGAGATTGCTGAAAAGTCTCACTACATTGCTGAGGCTGGCCTCAAACCTGTGATCCTCTGGTCTCAGCCTCCCAAGTCCTGGGATTACAGGCCTGCACCACCACACCCGGCTACCTCTCTTCTTCATACACTGATTATCTCAGGCATCTTCCTATAGTAACAGAAAGCTGACTAACACAGAGGAGAACATTTCACTTCTGGTCTACGTGGAAGTCACTGGGTATAAAACCGCATACGGAAGGACTTCAACGTGAGAGAACCGGAGAGGATGTCAGATCGCTTCTCCCTCTTGAGCTGTTCGCTACATCTCTCTCCACTGACCAGCTCTACAGCTGCCTCACGTTAGTTAAGGTTTCTGGATCTGAGTACTGCCGCCTCTTCTTGTCTACTGTGGGCTACCTGTGTTTCAAAGGAAGGCCATAAATCCAAAGATGTCCCCCGGAGGCCCCCCAGCCACACCCCCAGGTCCACTGTTGCTAGAGCAATGCGGTGGGGTGGCCTGCCACCCTCCACAAAACCGCAAATCGGCAGGATCAAGGACGGCAGAACATCTGCAGGAGGGACCACGTCCTGAGGAGTCACATCTGGACTAGAAAGCAGAACGCGGACACGCACCACCTGCTCCTGGAACTTGAACCTGGAGGCTGCCTTGGCCACCAGCCCTCGGGAACCCGCCACAGAGCAATGCAAGTCCCAGGGTGCTGTGGGGGGGCTGACACTCCTGAGCGGCCCTCAAAAGAGCAAACCCACCGCAGTGGTGCCCCCCCACCCCGCTGGCTACCAGAGGCACCGTGAGCTTCTAGAGCCTTCGCCTGCATGGTGGGCCGAGGCCACTCAGCTCCACTTGCCATCACCTGCCAGTGCTCTGCCACGTACGGCACCGACGTTAACCACTGAGGCATGCGCTGCGGAGGCAACTGTGTCCGCGGTGGTGCACCAAAGGCAAGATGCGCAAGTGGCACGAACAGCGGTGCCCCTCACAGAGGCTCGGCACAGGGGACAAGCACACACAGCTAGCACCCTGCTTCTGGCAGGTGATGGGATGCCAGCCAGGCGACAGGGCACACGCTGCCTTGGTCTAGCAGCCCACCAGCAAGTCCGCAGAGTGGGCCGTTCCAGGTGCTGTGGCTGTGCCGTGGCTGCCTGCTCTCCACAAGCTGAGGGGGGACGAGCTTCCCCCTTTCCTACTGGCCTGCACAAGAGGCGCAAAGGTGTCCACGAAGCAGGTCCCAGGACGGGGCAAGAGGGTCACAAAGTAGCAAGGGTGGCGGCTTCGTCAGGATGTGCTGCCAGCTCTGAATGCATGCCGCGTCCTTCCCGCACAGGAGAGCCCGGGACTCCCGGGGACACGCCTGCATCACACTGTGGTGGTGGCAGCGATGGACTCCAAGCTCACACAGGTAGACAGCCTGCCCCAGTCACACACGTGAAGTTTGTGGTGTGTTTCACACAAGGCCACAGCAGGTAGGTATCATGGGAACCTGGGGCCCAGGACACTTGGTATGGTGACCAGAGAGGCTGCCACTAAACACCTCCATCGACGACCTTCTCAGAGAGCATCCCAAGGCAGGAAGGGCCGTCACTGAGCCCTCCTCCCTCCCAGATGTCTGCCACAGGACCCTCTACCTCCTGCATGCCTGACACGGTGCTGTGCGGGCCCTGGACGCAGGCCCAGCAGGCTCATGGGTAAGCAGCCTGCGCAGGGGCACAGCTAATGGTCCCAGGCAGAAAGCACCACTGCGGGCCGGTGCCCAGCAACAACCTTGCCACATCGACCAGCACGGCCCGGAAGGCAAGCCCCGAGCAGGACCACGTGGACCCAGCAAGAACCGAGGACCCTCACCAGCGTACCGGTGAGGCAAGTGTACCAGACAAGCCAGGGACACTAGGAAAGGCCAGGCGAAGCTTGCTGCGCCCCATCATCCCCCGACCTCTGACACTCCAAGAATGGGCACGGGCTGGGCAAGTGCACGGGAGCGGCACACACCTCTCCTCGCACGTGCGGCGCCAAAGTCCCCGCGGGCAGGGCGAGCACGAGGCCACCCTCTCCCAGACTCCTGCTGCCGTGGCACATGCCTGCGCACGGCCTCTGAGGCAGGTACCCACAGTTCCCATCTCTGCCAAGTTTCTAAAGCGCTACCTTCCACCCCAGCCAGCTCTGCCCTCAGAGGCTTGAGGGGAAGCAGAGGTTAGTGCAAAACTGGCCCCGAGGGCCTTGGGGTATCTCAGAGCACAAGGGAGAGAGGATTCCCCACGCTTTACCTACTCAGCCCCTAATCCAACCAGCACCCTCATGACAGAGCTCCAAGCACAGGTAGACACACACCACCAGCAGCTAAGATGCCCTGGCTCCACGCCCTCACCTGGACTCCAGGAGCCACCATCTGGGCGGCCTGAGCTGTCTGCACTGCTGCCTGCGGCTGCACCTGTGGCTGCACCTGCTGCTGCTGGACCACCATCGGAGCTCGTACCTGAGGGAGGAAGGGAGGGAGAGAAAACACGATTTGGAGCATGTGCTACCTCTGCAGAAGCCCCAGAGTCGAGCCTGTCTTCAGAGGGAGATGGGACTGTCACGACTCCAGGGGCTGAGGTGCCCCCATCGCTGTCCCTGACCCCAGAAGGTCATCAGAAAGGTCCCACACCAGCTGGGCACTGAGCCAGCACAGCTGAGCCCCACCACAAGGCGGCGCAGTCTGCCCACTGGGATTCTCCAGACGCACGTCGCACCAACAACACCGGCGGCAAAGCGACAGCTCCGCACACCAGCAACACCGCCGGCAAAGCGACAGCTCCGCACACCAGCAACACCGCCGGCAAAGCGACAGCTCCGCACACCAGCAACACCGCCGGCAAAGCGACAGCTCCGCACACCAGCAACACCGCCGGCAAAGCGACAGCTCCGCACACCAGCA
>PVJS01014860.1:0-39715 GCA_004027185.1 Glis glis | reverse complement strand
TTTTTTTTTGCGGTACCAGGGATTGAACCCAGGGGCGTTCTACCTCCGCGCTACACCCCCGGCCCTATTTTTTATACTTTATTTTGAAACCAGGTCTCACAAAGTTGCGGAGGGTCTCACTAAGGAGAGAGAGAGAGACAGACAGAGACAGAGCTGAGGCTGGCCGCGAACCCGGATCCTCCGGTCTCCGCCTCCCAAAGTACTGGGATTACAAGCGTGCGCCATCACGCCCGGGGATAGGTTGCTATTTCTTGTCTTCTTTACATCATTAGTATCTCCTGATCTAGGACAATGCTGTTTTAGTGACAGTCTTTGAACAGGTGTCAGGGATGTAAGAAGGTCCCCCCCCCTTTTTTTTTTTTTTTTTTTTTGCTTTGCTGGGGATTGAACCCAGGTCTCACTCTACCACTGAGCTGCCCCCCCAGTCCAGAAGATCCTCTTTTTTAGATTTCTCCCCAGGTACCAATTTCCTTTCTTTTTCTTACTTGATTTGATTTAGTTACAAACTAATTTCCAGATTAATTCTAAGCTCCTTTGAACATTTAGCTTGTAACAGAGAAATCTGTTCCTTGTCTAGGTCCTTTGCTGGCAAGATTACAAGTATGTACTTTTTGTCTTATCAGGAGGGTGTAATTTGGATCCAGGTTGTTACTCAATATATTCTTGTAACGTTGTCCATAAAGGATGTTTTGATACAGAGAATCATGGAGCTCTTTAGTTGCTTGTGACTCCTAATATGTTTATTCTGCCTCCTCTAGTAGTTAATGATCTGTAAACAAGCACTTTAATGCCCTCTTGGAGCTGTTTTAAGGAACTGGCTAGTAAAGGAGAATCATTTATACCTATTTGATTCTCATATTTGGGAATGTGAATATTACATTTATAGGAAGAAGGGCCACCATTATTATGCTAAAAATGCAATTCAGTATCATTACAAACTGAAAAATAATTACAAACATGTCCTACTTAGGTAGGTCAGAAGCAATCCTCATCATGTATGAAGGACAGCACATTTGCAGACTAGGGTTTTTTCCAACCTGAAATCAATCAATCTAGCTATCTACCAATCTATCATCTATCTATTTATTTGGTGGTACTGGGGATTGAACCTAGGGGCATTCTACCTCTGAGCTATACCCTCAGCCCCATTTTATTTTTTTATTTGGAAACAGGGTCTTGCTAAGTCGCTGAGACTGTCTTCAAACCTGCAATTCTTCTGTCTCAGCCTCCCAAGTACCAGAATTACAGGTGTGTGCCACCAAACCTGGGCCGACAGATTCTTACCTCAAATTTTCCTCCATTTCTTGTCACTATTAGTGCCTTGTGTGTGGTAAGCAGTTAATACAAATTCACATAGGATTTCAATTACTTTTTCTCGTCTGATTCCATTTTTCCCTTTGACTCAGGTAGTTTTCTTACTGTACTACACTATTGCTTGGCTGTTACATAAGGCCTCATTAACTTATCCTTTTTATTCCAGAAACCAAATCGTAGTATGATGCAAGTTAACCACTTGATTTTTGGACTCAAATTTATTTTTTATCTACTATCTGACTGCAGTGGAACCTTGAACAAGTGACCTTAGCCTCTCCAAGGCTAAAGTAAATCTGTAAAATGGGGAATAATGGTAGTTCTACTCATATAGTTCTGTTGTGAGGATTAGCATGTAGTAAGTACTAATTAATAAGTAACTCTGTATACCTAGAGTGACCTTATATGCTGGTTTGCCTGAACAATTAAGATCTGGACTTGTTATCCTACCATGCTGTCCCATCAGTATCTCCTTATACCCTGAAAAAGCACCTTGGTTTTTGTTTGTACTCTTTGGGTAATACAGCATGATGGTTCAAGTGAGAGCACACACAGTGCACCTGTAGTATATGGGTGTCTGTCAGTCTCTGGGCTAGCCTGAATCCAGGAGCTTATTTTCTCAAATTGCAATAGTTTGGGGGTCTTCCCAAACTAGAGTCTTTGAATTACATGAAACAATTCCAGAGACTCCTCTGAACTGTGACTTCATTATTTTATATGGTCACCTTCAGAGCCCATCCCTCCTTATGTACGCCAACTTCCTCCTCAAGGTATTGTTTTCCACTGCTCTAAATGGCCTGCTCCTAGTTATGTGTAACTGATTTTCTCCTGCAGAAATGTGTGCCCTTTGCTCCACAGCAATTATAGAACTGAGCACTCATGCCTTTGTTGAGACTCAGACTGGTTTCTTTCTTTGCACATGTGTGTAGGTGGTGGGAGTGGGGGGTACTGGAGATTGAACCCAGGAGCATTCTACCTCTGAGCTACACCCCAGCCCTATTTTGTTGTTGTTGTTTTGTTTTTGAAATAGGGTCTTGCTAAGTTGCTGAGTCTCACTATGTTGCTGAGGCTGTCCTCAAACCTGCCATTCTCCTGCCTCAGCCTCCCAAGTACTGGGATTACTGGTGTGAGCCAACACGCCCAACCAGACTGGTTTCATTTTTGTTTCTATCTATGTTCAATTTTTCTAAAAAGAATCAGCCTGATTGCTGGGTGTTTTGGTGCAGGCCTGTAATCCCAGTACTTGGGAGGCTGAGACAAGACAGAAAGATCACAGGTTCAAGGACAACCTCAGCAACTTAGACCTTGTTTCAAAATAAAAATAAAATAAGGCTGGGGGTGTATCTCTGGGGTGGGTTCAGTACCTCCCCAAAAAAAGGCCTCGTGCTTTAATCTCAGAATCTATGATTGGTACTGCCTAGCCCCTAGTGGGGCTTAGTCATTTAGTACCCAAACTGGACACAGAATTAAAAAGTTTAAGGAACTACTGGTAATGTGTGGTAGTTGGATTCTAGGAGTAGAGATTGGAAAAAGAACTGACAGAATCACAGATGTAGGACTATCAAGCGTGCTCCTGTTTTGCCATGAAGGTCCCAGAAGCTCGGTTAAGGTACCTGCGTACATAACGTTGGGGCTTACTGGGCATACCAGTCCAAGCCAGTTCTCCTCTTTTAAAATGGACACCTTGTACTCACTTGTGTGATAGAAATGAGGCTTAATAAACAGGAGGGGTTTGGAACCACTCACTGTTCATGCTGTTCATCTTGGACCTACCTCAGGCTTAATTCTTTACAACCTGAATAACTGCCCAGCAAGAGCATGCCCTGTTGTCGTTATGTTTTTCTCTTTTTTCCTGAACCTGTGAGCATAAGATGGAATCAGTGGATTCCCACTGAGCCTCTGTGCTCAGAGTGCCAAGGAAAATGCTAGCGTGCTGATCCACAGTGGTCACCACTCTTTGTGAGCTGGCTGGTGAATTGGTGAGTGTCAGAGTGAAGGGGCTGAAGGCCTGGAGGAGATGACAGTAACCATTTCATTCACTTAGACCTCCTGAATGAAGCTGTTCATGCTGTGTTTTGAGCAATGTCGGGACTTCGAAAGTTCTGTTTTTAATAAACAGCTCCAGCTCTTCCAGTACTTACTAATTGTATTAAGGTGAACTTTTAGGGCACAGGTTTCCATGGGCATAATGGGAACTACTTTATCCCTCCCAGTGCTGGCTGGACCTCAAATCTAAACTTTTGAGCTGTGACCTGTTTCCATTATAGTCCCAGAGTCCTAAAATTTTAAAAGGTGATCTGTTAGGAAAATTAATAGGGCAGAAATTCTAATCTGTCCTCTTTGACAGCCCTACCTCATCTTCATCACTTTTAAGGAAAACTCATCTGGGCTATTGTGAGTGTTAGCTTTATTTTGGAGATGTAGAAGAAGCATTCATCTTAAATTTTCAAAATGTACACTTTCATCTCTTTTTTGTTTTGTGTGTGTGTGTGTGTGTGTGTGTGGTACTGGGTGTTGAACCCAAGGGCATTCTACCTCTGAGCTACACCTCCCAGCCCTATTTTATTCCTTATTTTGTTTTGGTGGGTTTTTGTGTGTGTGTGTGTGTGTGTGTGTGTGTGTGGTACCGGGGATTGAACCCAGGGGCGTTCTACCTCCGCGCTACACCCCCGGCCCTATTTTTTATACTTTATTTTGAAACCGGGTCTCACGAAGTTGCAGAGGGCCTCACTAGGTAGAGAGAGAGAGAGCTGAGGTTGGCCACGAACCTGAATCTTCCGGTCTCCGCCTCCCAAAATACTGGGATTACAAGCGTGCGCCACCACGCCCAGCTTTTATTCCTTATTTTGAAACAGGGTCACTAAGTTGCGGAGAGCCTCACTAAGTAGCTGAGGCTGGCCACAAACCTGCGATCCTCCTGTCTCAGCCTCCCAAGTACTGGGATTACAGTGTGCGCTACCACTCCCAGCTCATCTCTGTTTTTAATATCAGAAGGGAGGTGAATAGCTGGGTGTGGTGGTGTACGCTTGTAATCCCAGTACTTGGGAGGCTGAGACAGAAGAATCGCAGGTTTGCGGCCAGCCTCAGCTACTTAGTGAGGCCCTCTGCAACTTAGTGAGACCCTGTTTCAAAATAAAGAATAAAAATAGGTCTAGGGGTGTAGCTCAGAGGTAGAATGCCTCTGGGTTCGATCCCCAGTACCACAAAAAAAAAAAAAAGAGAGAGAGAGAGAGGAGAGAGAGGTGAATTAATAGACAAATTTGTGTGGAAGGTAGAGAATTCAGTTTGGCCTCACTTTTGCCTGTTTTAGGGAATGCTTTTGGGAGTTGCTGGATTAGAAAATGTAGAATAGTAGTTCTTGATCTTTTGAATCACACATTCAAGAATTTAGTGAAAATCATGGTTTCTTTCCTAAGGAAAATTCAGGATCACAAAAATTTGCCTGCACTTTCAGGGGGATTTGGGGACCCCATGAAAACTCATTCATGAATCCTGGATTTTATTTTATTTTATTGAGGTACTGGGGATTGAACCCAGGGGCATTCTACCTCCGAGCTACACCCCAGCCCAATTTTTTATTCTTTATTTTGAAACATGGTTTCACTAAGTTGCTGAGGCTGGCCACAAACCTGGATCCTCCTGTCTCAGCCTCCCAAGTACTGGGATTACAAGCATGTGCCACCACACCTGGCATGAATCCTGGATTTTAAAACCCTGATTTAGACAGGCTTCTAAGCCACAATGTCTCTTTCCTTTGCAGATCCAGAAACTGCTAAAAGATTGTTTCCAGCTTACAGTTTGTCCTTGTGGCTTGGAACAAAGCTGAGGCTGTTGGTGTTGTCACCCTCCTCTTTGGGATGCTCCTCAGTTTCCCAAGAGACTCATTATAAATGCTTTGGGGGTTTAACTCAGGAACTTGCATATACTGAAACCAGCATTTTAGGAACTGTTGGGGTTTTTTGTACCATCTCAGCCCTACTGCTCCTCGTGAAGTGTGGATGCCTTTAGAGCTACAAAGCTGTTTCCACAGGAATATTTGGAATAAGGAGCTTACATACTAGAATTGAGTATCAAGCTAAACAAAATAATTTGCTTTCCTTTATCTCTCAAAAATAGGTGTGATTTCAGTGGCACTTCACAAACTACTTTAAAACTGAACTGATGCTATCTGAATCTTACTTTATTTCTCTAAATGGTATATATTGAGGTCTAGGACCATCGTTCACATTTATGTCATATGTAGTGCCTGGCACATAATACTGTCAATAAAGTTTATTGACTAAAATACTGTGAAGTGATCATCCCTAGAAGGATGTAAATCTAAATTGAACGCACGTGGTGACTTTGACCCACTTTCCCTTTCATTTGGCCAAGGCGGTTTTTCTTAACTTTGATTTCTTCCTCATGGGTGGACAAGAGAGTACCACGAAATGCAGGTAAGAAGTTGAGAATCTCCAGCAGTTCAGTGGGTTCTTTTTAATGTCAGAAATAGAAGGTAAAGGAAGAGAGTGCACTGAACATGGCCTTCAGCTTGTCAGCCCAGGAGCATGTGAACACAAGGCAATGGGCGTAGAGATATCTTTAGACATGATGGCGAAGCTGATTTGAATTTCTCACCATTGAAACAAATTTTAAACCCTTAGCATTAGGGATACACTAAACCCAAAATCGAAGTTGTGTCCTGGTTTACACATGTTCTGGATTTAAGGAACAGGAGGCTTTCACTTAGGGGGTCTGAGATTGGGGGCCAGTGATGAGTTAATGGTTGCCTTTCTGAGCCAAAGGCCGAGCTGGACGCTCAGGTGCCATATGTGCCCTTACCTTTGAAACACGCCTGGGAACTGGGCCAGTGCTGTCCTAGCCAGGAGCTCTGGCTCTAGTTGGCACTGCATTTTGTGTGTTGTTTCTTTAAAGTATGTAACTGGCAGGATTCAGGGGAAAGGGAGACCTTCAGAATGTCACTGTTTTGGAAGATGAAATCAGTGCTTTGTAGAGATGGAAGATGTGTGCAGTTGCTGTGGTAACTAATTCAGTTTCCTTCAGTGGCCAGGTGGTTTCACCTTCTGATTCAATAGTTTTTAGTGCCCAGCTTCTGAGCACCAGACTTCTTAGCAAGCAAGACATGAAGATTCCCAGTGCTCACTTATGGGGAGAGTAGCCCAGCTGGCTTGTCGTGCTGGACTAAAATGAATTGTGAATGTTAATTATACTGATCAATACAGTGGCCTTGGTAACAGACTTGTAGCTGCTGTAGAATCTGTTTACTTCAGGTTTGTAGCAGAAAAGAGACCAAGTTGGTTGGGGACATAGTGTTCTCAGCATTGTAAGTCCAAGGAAATCGCATCCTGTATGGGCTGACCTTACGGCATCCCTTCCCCAGGATTTCTCAGAGGGAAACATTACTCTGAAGGTGGTTTCTGTTCCTTTTTGCCAGCTGAGAATGAGTTTGTCAAAAGCATAGTTCTTAGTATAGTGGAGGTAGGGTAAAGGATGTTTACAAATCATAAAGGGTAGAAGCAGAGTACCTGTGTTGAGAAGCCCCATGTTTCTCTACCTAGATTGTAATGGGGTAGATAGTTGATGAGATTCGTTTTAGCCCTTGCATTCAAGAACTAGAACCCCTCCGGTTTGGGAGGCATGGGGTTCATAATACTGCACATTCTTTTCTGACTTCATAGAGAGGGGATTAGCTGAGTGCTGGGCATGTTTGGAATGAGAGCATGTTGCCAGTTTTTGCTGAATTTGGACTAAGCCATGGTAAAAATGCAGTCTCTGTTTTCATCAGACAGATTATACTGACAAGATGGCATTGGTATTAAAGGTGGATTCTCTGCTTCTTTGCCTTATTTGTTTTATCTCTGAACAAGGCCCATCTAACTCACATGTTCCCTGTGTTCCTTGAGTCACTGTATCAAGAGCATGATAAACTCTGTGCTTGTGTTAGCTTTTTCAGATCCTGCTTAGATTGCTTCTTAAGTCAGCACCTCTCATGGGGTGGGGAGGATTGGAAAGGTGTTGGTCACCTAAGGAGTTTTTCCAAAATATTCATTACCCAGGCCCTAAACTAGATCAGAGTGGTAGAGGGGCTGAGGGTAAGGGGACATGCAGAATGGGTTGGCATTTTCAAACAGCTTCCCCAGATAAACTCGAAAGGCCTCAGATTTAGAGCCATTCTTACCTTATCTGGCAAAGCTGTCCAAAAAAGTCTGGTAATGGGGTGAGAATGCAGCTACCGTTCCCACCTATGAGTGATGACTTGGATCTTGAGGAAAGAATCTTTTCAGAAAGACAGTTTTGACTAAGCTGGTGAGCCAGTGTCCAGCCAACGTGAGCAGATCTGAGAGACTGAGACAAAAACAACTACTCATGAAGGGGTCTGTCACTGTTGCTTTAATATCAAATAAGACCCAGAATAAAAAGGGAAGGCAGATAAGGATTTTCTTTATTTATACTGATGTTAATATGTTTCTTTCCCTGGAAAAGTTGGTGTTTGACTTGAAAAAATGACCAGCCCCTGCCTCAGGGTTAGTATAGTGTGTAACATGTACTGCAGAAACATGAATGAAACTTGATGAGGGGCAATCAGAGAAAGAATTATGTAGAAAGACAAGGCCAGTGTGAAGGCTGTAGCACAGTGAGCACTCAGAGTGCCAGTTCTGCCTTTTCCTCTCTGAAAGTTGACCTTCGTATGAACACAGGCCAAGACCTCCTTAGGGCCGTCTCTACAGAGATACTCGTTCCTCTGCCTGAGGTCTCAGGAGCTTTCCATACCCACTCAGAAAGGTTGCTGAATAAGGGCTCTTCAGGGTGTTCCAGGCTAACCTTGTCAGGTCCTGTTAGCAACGGAGCCCCAGACCTCCCCAGGAAGTCAGGAGCCTCTAGATGGTTCCAGTTCTAGCTGCCCTCCAGCATGTGGAAAAACTGTTCTGCTATTAAACCTTCCACCCTGCTATTAGCATAAGGACATTTCATGGTTTGCTAAGTAATGTATTAAAGCTGAGAGGAATCGAATCACACACCAATTATCTTTATTTTCTATTTTTAAAGAAGCTCTTTAAGATGACCAAAGGAATTTCAGACCTCACTTCCTGGCACTATTTAAATTTGGTTTTCAGTTCTGTTGAGTTCCAAAATCTGCTAATCAAATTCTAGTCTTAAAAACCAAATATGGAAATTTTTCCTCATTCATTAATTGAATATTATTTAACATTTTTCAGCTTTTTAAATATATAATTGACAAATAAAAATTGTATGTATTCCATGTATATGATGTGGTGTTTTGCTAATTGATTGTGAAATGATTGCCACGGTTAGGCTGATTAACATGTCCATCTCCTCACAGTTACCTGTTTGTGTATGTATGTCATAAGAGTGCTTAAGATGTACTCTCTTGGCAAAGTCCAAGCATACAGTACAATTATTATTAGCTATAGACACTGCTGTATATTAGCTCTCCAGATCTTAATCACCTTATATACTGCAAGATTGCACCCTTAAACCATCATTGCCCCATTTCCCCCATCTTGGATAATCACTCTTCTTCAACCTGTTCCTGTGAATTTGACTTTTTTAGATTCCACATGTAAATAAGATTTAATTGAATGCTTTAAATAAATGTCTACCACAGGTATGAAACCAAGATTCAATAATCACATGTTACTTAAATCCAGATTATTTTAATAAAATTAATAGCTTACAAGAACTTTTAAGCTGGGCGTAGTGGCGCACGCTTGTAATCCCAGTACTTGGGAGGCGGAGACCAGAGTGAGGCCCTCCACAACTTCGTGAGACCTGGTTTCAAAATAAAGGATAAAAAATAGGGCTGGGGGTGTAGCTCAGAGGTAGAATGCCCCTGGGTTCAATCCCCGGTACCACACAAAAAAAAGAACTTTTATTAGTCATGGGTCAGTTAGAGAGGTGGTACTAGAAAAAGGGAATGCGTCCGTGACAAAATTTATCTTTCTTTATTTTGACCTTGCCTAAATTTAATATAACTTTTTTTTGTATTGAGAAAATTCAGCTTTACTAAATCTTTCAGACATGTTATAAGATTTGAGGTGGCTTGGAAAGGGTCCTTTTGAGTGGCATACCACAGATGTGAAAGGAACCTAGTGACTTAAGAGCATGTTCTCTGATTGTGCCTAGTGTTACTGTATGAAAGAAAAGCCCCGCCCCCAATCACCTTTCAGCACAGGATAAATACATCCCTTTTAAAAACACATTTAAAATATATTACCTGTTGCTTTGTGTGTGTTTATGTGTGTGTGTGTGGTGCTGGGGATGGAACCCAGGGACATTCTACCTTTGAACTATACCCCCAGTCCTGTTTTATTTTCTTATTTTGAAACAGAGTCTCACTAAGTTGCAGAGGGCCTCAGTAAATTGCTGAGGCTGGCCAAGAACCTGAGATCCTCCTCTTTCAGTCTCCCAAGTACTGGGATTATAAGCATGTGCCCCCATGCCCAACTTTCATGTTTTTTAAATATGATAACTTCTTATGAAAATAACCAACAAGTTTCCCAGGCACACCCCCTCCCCCAGTTATTGGTCATTTTTAACCATACCAAATTGAAAATCTTGTACAAATACTGGTAGAATTGATGCATGGGAAATTGAGTCGATTTCTTTTGTCCAGTAAAGTGGTCACATTAGATTGCCCTTACACTCTCCTCCTTCCTACTTCATCCCCAGAAGACCATGAAAGTGTTCTAGAGGGGAGCTTTTTGCCTCCATCTGGTTTGTACTCTGCTCTTCTCTACCCTTTCCAAGTTTACTAAGCAGCAGTACCTCTCAATAGCAGTTCATTAGCAACATTCCATTTCTTTGTCTGGGTCATTTTGCTTCTTCCAAAATTAATCAAGATTTGGAAACGGAAAGAATTCTTTTCTTTCCCTGAAGCTCACAAGTTTTCCTCTTGTATTGTAAGCTCAGAAAGCTTTAATGCTACAGTAGACTGTTCTGTAAACTGACCCCTTGCAAACACAGGGAAAAGCTATTTCCCCCCATCCTATTAAAAAAGAAGAGAAATAGTACTGTGCTTGTGGGTATTTCTCTCTTTTTTTTAATCTCAGTATTGGTAGCAAATTGACCTAAGTAAGTCACTTAATCCCCATCCCCATTCTGTTTTCTCACCTGTGAAGTGTAGATGCAGCCCTCGAAAGATTCCAGAATGTTTTGAAAATATAAATCTTCTGTAAACTTTAAGTGACTAGTGTTGAAAGCACTTAAACTAAAAAGGAAATCTAGGCATTCAGAATCTCATTCACCATTCTAGTAAGTATGGATTTTAAACTTCTTTTTTAATCAGCTTTCAGTAAAAATCCTGATCTAGTGCTCTCAGATTGTGAGGCTTGTTCTTTGTATGCCAAGAGTTAAACAAAAATGATTTGAAAACTAGATGAATGATACTCTTTCAGTATTATTTATTGGTAAAATTTGCCACATTATGCAAAATTTAATTTTGGCTTTTGGTTTGCCATACAGTGTAAAGCAAAAGATCTTTATCTTTATGCTTCTGTCCACTTTGTTTGTTAGAAAATGGCTGTTCAGAAAGTCATAGGTCAGGAAAACCCAGACTTCTGTATTCTGTTCTGGGAAGTAGATAGGTTGGAAAATTGTACAGTATTCATTCCAGAGCAGTAGGTAACTCTTATTTTTATATAGCTTCAGAGAAGCCACAGCCAACAATCCTTTTCACCCAGCTGTTTCTTACAGGCCATATAAGGTAGTGATTTTATACTGAGACCTTTATCTAAAATTGAACATACACCTTTCAAGGTAGAAAGTCAAGACAAATGGCAAATATTACCTCTCAAATGAAAAGCCACACCCCCAGCCCTATTTTATTTTTTATTTTGAAACAGGGTCTCACTAAGTTGCTGAAGCTAGCCTTGAACCTGTGATCCTCCTGACTCAGCCTCCTAAATACTGGGATTACAGGCATGGACCACCATGCCCTGCTCAGTTTAACTTCTTATGAGCTTCATTTAAAATCAAGATTGGAGCCAGGAGTGGTGGCGCACCCTTGTAATCCCAGTACTTGGGAGGCTGAGACCAGAGGATCCAGGTTCGCGGCCAGTCTCAGCTACTTAGTGAGGCCCTCCACAACTTTGTGAGACCCTATTTCAAAATAAAGAATAAAATAATAGGGCTGGGGGTATAGCTCAGAGGTAGAATGCCCCTGGGTTAAATCCCCAGTACCGCAAAAAAATAAAAAAAATAAAACCAAGATTGACTTTAGAGAGGACTATAAATTAAAGCTAATAACTTCTTATCACAAACTTATAAGGTGCATATAGTAACCTGGCTCTGTCCCAAGTTGATTTTTATACTTTATAAACTAATACAAAGTGATTTCCAAGGGAAAAAACAAGGTGCAGAATGTTTTAGCCTGATACCTTTTAAGAGAGGGAAAATAATATATACTCCCCACCCCAAAAAAAAGAAAGGCAACATAAGAATAAGGCAGAATTCAATGAAAATGGGGTGGAAGGAACAGAGTCATGGGGAAAGGAATAAAAGTGAGATGTCTCTGAGTATATACCTTTAAAACTTGTGAGCTAGGCATGCTGGCACACAGGCCTATAATCCCAGTACTTGGAAGGCTGAGACAGGAGGACCGCAGGTTCAAGGCTAGCCTCAGCAATTTAACAAGGCCCTCAGCAACTTAGACCCTGTTTCAAAATAAAATGGGGCTGGGGCATAGTTCAGAGTTCAACCTCTAGTACCAAAAACCAAAGTTTTGTGTCATTTGAATGTTTTATATTTCAAAAACAAGATTAAATCAAAGAGGAAAAAGGGAACATTAAGAGTTTTACAAACAATAAAGCCTAACTAAAATAGCAAATCTAGCTGAATATATCAAATTGAGTATGCAGTCTTCCAGTACATGCATTCTTTATGAAATACATTCTGAGGACAAAAAGAACTTCAGTGAAAGCTTGACCACTAAGGAGATTGTGATTAATAATGAGATCAGGATCTGGGTGTGGTGGCACACACCTGTAATCCCAGTATTTGGGAGGCTGAAACAGGAGGATCACAGTTTCCAGGCCAGCCTCAGCAATTTAGTGAGACTCAGCAATCTAGCATGACCCTATTTCAAAATAAACTATAAAAAACGGGCTGGGGGTGTAGCTTGTACGTAGAATACCCCTGGGTTAAATCCCCAGTACCACAAAATAATAATAACAATAAGAATAATATAAGATTTGTTTTGTCTTTTAAAACTATTTTATATTATAGAATAAGTATATTGATGGTACTATAGACCAAGCTTTTCAACCTAAGAGAAAAGAAATACAAATAGGAAAATTAAAACTTTTTTTAAAAATGGTAATGTTAAGTTTGAAATAGAAATATCCATATGAACTCGTGTAAGGCAAAAAGACTTCTCCACTGAAAGAACCTAGGAGCAGTGACACCTCGAATAGCAATTAGCATACCTTATATCTAGATATTAGTTTCCAGATATCACTCCCCAATAAAAGAAATAAAGGCCTCTAGGAGAAATGGCTGATACCAGGTCTGGTGAGCCTGGTATACCTTCTTTGGTCAAAAAGGAAGAAACCACTTGAATGGAAATGTTTCGAAAAGACAAAAGAGTTCATTTGTAGGAGGCTCCCACTGGCTTAACTTGGAACACCATGAGTATTTAGTGTACTTATGTATGATTGAGTATAATGTATGAAATAAGTAAAACTATGAATGACAAGTAAAAAAGAAGCAGTTTGTTTTGTTGGTAGTGGTGGTGTTTTTTTTAATAAAAGAACACCCTAATATATGTGGAGAAATAATAGAATAACAATTATGATTTTATATGCCCCCTCATTGTAATTGGGTCCAGCAAGGCTTATTAACAGATGGTAAAGTCACCAAGCAACAAGATATTCACACAGTGACAAGTCTCACCCCACAAATTAACCTTTACTTGCTAAAGAGAAAATGTACCTTTCAAAGGGGAGATCTGAGCTGGGCATGGTGATGCACACCTTTAATCCCAGTCCTTTGGAGCTGAGACAGGAGGATCTCAGGTTCAAGACCAGCCTCAGCAACTTAGACCCTGTTTCAAAATAAAAAATAAAATTGGTCTGGGGGTGCGGCTTGGAGGTAGAATGCCTCTGAGTTCAATCTCCAGTACCACCAAAAAAGGGGGGGAAGGGATCTGATGGTCTTATTCTGGGCAAGAGTTGAAGTTTACATCACAAATAGCACAACAACCTGACATTATTTGCCTCCTGTAAAAGGAAATACACTACATCATCTGTGAAGAATCCTTGCCAAAATTGTAATCCCTTTCTAATCAAAGTGAACTTTAAAGGAAACAATCTGAAAAATTCAGGAAGGAAATAATCTGAAAAATTTCAGAATATGGGAGAGTCTTTCAGCCAGCTGTCCTGGACTCCAAGAATATCATGAGGGAGGGAACAAGGGGACTGCTCTAGATTAGCAGACTTCAGGAACCTACTAAATGCATTTAATGAACCTTAATTCCATCTTGGGTTGGAAGGTGTGGGAGGCTGTTGAGTCCATGACTATGAAAAATGTCCTTAGTCAGACTTGATGGTGCACGCCTGTAATCCCAGTACTTGGGAGGCTGAGACAGGAGGATCGCAGGTTTATGGACATCCTCATCAAGTAGTGAAACATTCAGCAACCTAGTGAGACCCTCTTTCAAAACAAAAAATAAGGGCTGGGGTGCTCTGCAAGCACAACGCCTTGAGTTCAATCCCCAGTACCAAATAAGACTAAAAAAAAGAAAAGGGCTAGGGATGTAGCTCAGAGGTAGAATGCCCCTAGGTTCAATTCCCTGTATCACAAATTAATTAATTTCAAAAGGGCTGGGGGTGTAGCTCAGAGGTAGAACACGTCTGAGTTCATTCCCCAGTTCTGCAGAAAAAAAGAAAAATATCCTTGAAAAGACTGAGGAAGTTTGAATACAGTCTGGATACTTGATATAGAATCACTGTTAATATTCTTGTGTGTGTGTGTGTGTGTGTGTGTGTATGTGTGTGTGTGGTACTGGGGATTGAACCCAGGAGTATTCTACCTCTGAGCTATACCCCCAGCCCTATTTTATGTTTTATTTTTTTGAAACAGGGTCTCACTAAATTGCAAAGGGCCTTACTAAGTTGCTGGCTCTGTCCTCGAACCTGCGATCCTCCTGTCTCAGCCTCCCAAGTACTGGGATTACGGGCATGCACCACCACACCCGGTTTAATGTTCTTAAGTGTGCTAATGTCATCGCGATTCTGTAGGAGCATATTCTTATTCTTAGAAAATGTATTATGAGGAATTTATTGGTGAATTTTCATATTTGATACCTTTTGTTTAGAACTGTGGAAAAGTATGCATGTATATATAGCTGTATATATACAGAGAAAATAACCTAATATGAAATACTGAAAGATTAATTCTAGGTGGAAAGTATACAGGTGTTCATTATACTATTCTTTAAATTTTTTCTGTTGAAAATGATCATAATAAAGTTGGACAAAGAAATGGTACGACAGTGGTGTTGAGAACAAGGGTAGAAGGAAATTTTATTGTATCACTAAAATAATAGGTATGTTTGGCAACCAAGATTTCGTTAGTCACCTGTACTAATTTTCTTTTCTCCTTTTTTCCCCCCTTGTGTGTGATTCTGGAGTTGAACTCAGGAGCATTCTACCCCTGGGCTACACCCCCATCCCTATTTTATTTTTTAGTTTGAAACAGGGTCTCACTAAATTGCTAAAGGCCTAAGTTGCTAAAATGGGTAATGAACCTGAGATCCTCCTGTCTCTGCCTCCCATGTACTGGGGATTACAGGTGTGTGCTGCTATGCCCAGCTTATACTAATTTTCTTTTAAAAACCTAGAGTTGAGCTGGGCTTGGTGGTACACTCCTGTAATCCCAGAGCTTGGGAGGCTGAGACAGGAGGATCGCAGGTTCAAGGCCAACCTCAGAATGCCCCTGGGTTCAACCTCCAGTGCCAACAACAACAAAAAAGCCTACAGTTGATGATAATTCAGTGTGGGGGAAAGCGGGGTGGGGGGTGACTGGCATGTTTTTGAGTAATGCTGGTCCTGGGATTGAGGATGAGGGAAGTATGAACAGTCCAGGTGAGTGGGCAAGAGGATAGCTAAACAGCCATTGAAACAGTCTGGCTGGGTGTAGTAGCGCACGCTTGTAATCCCAGTACTTGGGAGGCTTAGACAGGAGCATCGCAGGTTCGCCGCCAGCCTCAGCTACTTAGTGAGGCCCTCCGCAACTTAGTGAGACCCTGCTTCAAAATAAAGAATAAAAAATAGGGCTGGAGGTGTAGCTCAGAGGTAGAATGCCCCTGGGTTCCATCCCCAGTACCGGGAAGAAAAAAAAAGCAGTCTGGACCTGTGTTACATTTTGTTGTAAATTGTGGTTTTCAAAAGATTAGGAATCCCTTCCCTCTTCTACTTATTAGTTTCTTTAGACCTCTTCATTTTACCTCTAGTTGGCAGTCAGAGGCCTGTATCACTCATACTGACTACACTTTAGGAGATAGTAGAAAGCCAGGGAAGTGTTTTGTTGCCTCTAAAGGGGGGGGGGTAGCTGATAAGAGTAAAACTGCCTTCTCTATGGGAGAGTTTTTCAAACTTTTTCTCAATTTTCAGTGATTCGGCAGTGTGGGGCCTGATACTGCTTCATCCCTTCCTCCTACCAGCTTGACAAAAAATCAAGTTGAGGCCCACATTGAAAGGAGTAGTTCTTCTGACTGGAATTGCATTCTGGCAGTGTGTTTGTATGTGTATGTGTTATATCTGTTTACTGTTGAGACAGAGAAGGGTGGGGTGGGGGAGGGAGGGAGGGAGGTATGTGCTGTGATTAGTCAGCCTGCCCACCCCCTCCCTACTATAAATTCAAGCCCCATCTGTGGAGACTGAGAACTTCAGAAACTTGAGACCAGGAAGGAGGGCAGGGAGCAGCCAATACCTGCTAAGGTTGAGAAGACTAGCTTCTGTGCCTGGGAATGGAAGAATTGGGAGAAGGTGACTGTGCCTTGTCTGTGGCTGAGGTTGATTCTCCTGAGATAAACTACTTAATGGTGAGTGTGTCCAAGGGCTATGTGTTGGGAAAGGGACGTCCTTCTTCTAATTGAGGTGAAAAATATTCAGACTTGTATATTTCTTGTACCAAGAAGTTGGTGTCTATTGCTGTTTCTTTGGATCCAACCGAAATGAAAATCAAGACTGATGGCTGATAAGTATCAAGAGAAGGTGTTGTTCCAGTTCAGGCTGACTGCCAGGGCCTCTCCCCTTTCCTCTGAAAAGGGAGTGGTTGAGAGTAGAATCTGTAAAAGAATGAGTAATCCCTTTACTTGGGAGGCTGAGGCAGGAGAATCACAGGTTCAAAGCCAGCCTGGGCAATTTATCGAGACCCCGTCTCTAAATAAAAAGGGCTGAGGGTCTAGCTCAGTGACAGAGCATAATCTCCAGTGTCCCCTCTCCCTCCAAAACAGAAAGAATAAGTTGACTGAAAGATGTGTGATAAGGGGATTGAAAAGATGTAGGAATTTTGGAAGGTGTTCTAGCACACTACTTAGTAATTGACCATGTTAAAATTTCTAGCTTCTGATACTCACTTTTTTTGCTCAGCACTAAGTTAGCTAAGAAATATGCTAACAATTTCTAAACAGAAAAATCTCTGTACACAATATGCTACAGGAGACAATGAGATAGAATATATGAATTTAGGAATGTGCCAGAAAACCAGTAGTGTTACCAGAAGATGGATAGTAGTAGCCCTTCAAATTACCCTCAGCAGTAAGAAAGACTGATCCTAGGCCGGTTGTGGTGGTGCACGCTTATAATCCCAGTACTTGGGAGGCTGAGACGGGAGGATCACAAGTTTGAGACCACCCTCAGCAACTTAGTGAGGCCCACTGCAACTTATTGAGACCCTATTTCAAAATAAAAGAACAAAATCGGGCTGGGGGTGTAGCTTGGAGGTAGAATGCCCTTGAGTTCCATCCCTAGTACCACCAAAAAAAAAAAAAAGACTGATCCTATTTCATACTTCTAAGGTATGCTTTTTTTTTTTTAATGGTACTGAAGATGGAACCCAGGGGCATTCTGCCTCTGAGCTACACTCCCAGCCCCATTTTTTTTTTTTTTGAAACAGGGTCTCCCTAAGTTGCTGGGGCTGGTCTTGAACCTGCGATCCTCTTGTCTCAGCCTCCCAAGTACTGGGATTACAAGCATGTACCACCACACCTGGATTAAGGTATGCATTCTTAATTATTTGTTTTCCTAGTAATTGCTGTTTACCTTTAAGTCTAGTTCATCACCATTAGGAAACCTTTCTGGGGAAATTAAAAGCTGTTAGGCATGTGAAATAACAAGTTTAATAAGATGTCTAGCCTAACCTAATTTTTGGAGACCTAAACAATATCCAGATAAGACAATAAAGACTACAGTATTGAGCCGGGCATGGTGGCGCACACTTGTAATCCCAGTGCTTGGGAGGTAGAGACCGGAGGATCCGGGTTCGCGGCCAGCCTCAGCAACTTCGCGAGACCCGGTTTCAAAATAAATAGGGCCGGGGGTGGAGCTCGGAGGTAGAATGCCCCTGGGTTCAATCCCCAGTACCGCAAAAAAAAAAAAGACCACAGTATTTAGCATGTTTCTGAAGGAGCAGTGAAATTCTATGGCAAAGCCATGTGCATTATCATTATTTTAAGTCAAAACACATCTGCAGATTTTTAAGGTACCATATTTCCTTGCAGAGATATTTCCTGGAGTGCACTGGGTGCCTAATTGGTACCCAGCAAATGTGTAGACCAAAAGAATATAATGCACCCTAGGTATTATCCTGATCAACATCCCTTAACTATACGGTCATAGCATAATTCTGGTAGCTTTTCATTCTCTCTGATTCAAGAGCTAGACTCGAGGGCCATATTGGGTAGGACCTGGGAAGGAGGGAGGCTGAGCTCTTTAACATCTGAGTATATAGGCCATTTGTTTGTGGAAGTAAATGCAACTTCTGTTTTTGTGTGTGTGTGTGGTACTAGGGATTGAACCCCGGCATTCTACCTCCAAGATACACTCCCAGCACTATTTTTTATTCTTTATTTTGAAACGGTCTCACTAAGTTGTGGGGGGCCTCACTAAGTAGCTGAGACTGGCCGCAAACCTGTGATCCTCCTGTCTCAGCCTCCCAAGTACTGGGATTACAAGCGTGCGCCACCATGCCCGGCTAAATGCCACTTGTGATGGTGAAAAAAAGGCATTAAAGAGGATAAACCAAACAAATAATAGACTTTTTTTTTCTCTTGAGGCTTGTAATTTTTTTGAATTGTTTATGATACCTTTTTCTTGGTAAGTTATGTATAACAGTTCATTCAGCTCATTCTGTCACCAGGCTTACCACTAGGTGGTGGATATAAAGAACCCCAAATTACTCAGTAGAGCTTTTCTTTACCATTCTTAGTATTACATAGAAGAGAGTCAACCTTCATACCTGCTAAGCTATTTGAAGAGGTGCTTTAAAATAGCACATTAAACTGGCCTGATATTTAATTGGGTTTTTAAGACACAGCAAGTAGACTTCTGTATTTGGATGTGCTATTTGAAGAACGAGTCAATCTGACCTTCTAGCCTTTCTCAGATGTGTTACTTGTTCAGTTGTGGTAAGGCTCAGTGGCAAGTACCTAAATCCAAAATACTTAACATAAGACTTTTGTGTGGTACTGGGGATTAAACCCAGAGGCATTGTACCTCTGAGCTATACCCTTAGCCTTTTTTTTTATTTTTTGTTGTGAAACAGGGTCTTGCTAGGTTGCTAAGAGTCTTGCTAAATGGGTAAGCTGGTCTTGAACCTGAGATCCTCTTGTCTCAGCCTCCCAAGTACTGGGATTACAGGTGTGCACCACCATGCCCAGCATTAACTATAAGATTTTCATCTTAAGATACTTTTTGGCACTTTATCTACTTTTCCCTTCTTCCCCATCCTACATTATATTTAGGCATAGTATTCCTTACAGATAGAGATTCAAAAAAACACTAAAACATACCAATTAAGACGTAAAATGATTGAAAGATATTATGATGATAGGAAGTTATATAAACTGCACAACTTGACAATTGTCTTTTGATTTCCTGTTCCCAAATTATCATATTTGGCTTAAATGTGGTGAGTCCAGCCCAGTGAGAGGGCTATAATTGAGATCTCATTTCTCCAGAGGGGAAACTGACATCCAAAAGTTTCCTTTGGCAGCAGTGTCTTTATTTACAATGTAGAGGTGAACAGCACTCTAGGAGACTCTTCCCCAAGAGGAAAGCAGAGCTGCTATCTGGGAAGACCACCAGTGGAGTTAGCAGGCCTAGAGGCACTGGCAGAGGAGACACATTCCACCGCGGCAGCTGTGACATAGCTACTCTGCAGCATGTAGTTTGGGATGAGAGAGAAGACAAGGCTATCATGCATCTGTGTGTTGCTGGGCCACCTTTACAGCAATGAGAATATCAAAGAGCTGCAAGAGTAGACATGCACCCATCCATGTCATAGCCTGAGTTAACATCCTGCTCACTTCAAATATGAACCATATTCATTACTTGAGAGATGGGGTAGTAGGAGCACAGCACAGATGAATAAGCTGCTTGCCACACAGTCTAATATTTTTAGATGGGATTTTGCTAAGCTTAGGCTACTGATGAGCTTTATTAATATGAAGGGGGATTATGAGTATTCAGTTCTTGGGTTGCTGAAGAAACATTTCTAGCTTGCCACAGCTATCCCTCTTATTATTTTTTTTATCTAGAAATCTGCAAATGTTATTGCAGTTACCTCCCCCAACCCCCACGTAGGTGGTGTCTGGGAACATATCCAGAACCTTTTGAAAAAAGATGAACAGAGGAAGGAATCATAACAGCCGGGAGAGGAGAGAGCTTCCAACAGGCAGCCCATGCCAGCAGCAGGGAGGCTGGTGGAGGAAGGGTTGCCTCTAGAGACTGTTACGAAGTACCAAAAAAAAAAACTTGCCCAATTAGATGTTGAACCAGGATGAGTTTGCTGTTGTTTTTTGTTTGTTTGTTTTTGTTTTTTTATTTGGTTTGGTACTAGAGAATTAAACCCAGGGGCATTCTACCTCCAAGCTACACCGCCAGCCCTTTTTATTTTTGTTTTGAAGCAGGGTCTCCCTAGGTTTCTGAAAGTCTCCTTAAGTTGCTAAGGCTTGTCTTGAACCTGCCATTCTCCTGTCTCAGCCTCCCAAGTACTGGAATTACAGGCATGTGCTACCACGCCCGGCTTATGCCTTATTCTTACGCCAGAGGTTGGTGCTACCCTTGCTGGAGGATGTATGGGACAGAGGAGGCAACGTTTGCACAGCTGTAACTCATGTACAGCTTACTGTTCCTGGCTTGAAAGTGACTGTAACCATGTTGACTGCATTATGCAGAAAAGATTTTAATCTGTAATAGTGTACATGTCCAGGGATATTTACTAAAAATTTAGCTTAATGGTTCTCCATGAGAACCTTTTCAGAATTAGTCAGATTGTGAGGAGAATCTCGTTCAGATTCTCAGACCATCCTATTCATTTCAGGAAAGTGAAGTTTATTTTAGATTTTTAAAAAATGGTTTATCAGAGTTTAAACAGCAGTTCAGAAAGTTTAATAGGAGTTCATGTATTAGAAGTCAGTGTTTTCATACACTTTCGAAAATCCGTAGCTGAGTGTGGTGGCACACACCTGTAATTCCAGTACTTCAGAGGCTGAGATAAGAGGATCACAGATTTGCAGCCAGCCTCAGCAACTTGGTGAGGCCTTCCGCAATTTAGTGAGACTCTTATTTCAAAATAAAGAATAAAATAGGGCTGGGGTGTAGCTCTGAGCTAGAATGCCCCTGGGTTTAATCTCCAGTACCACAAAAAAAGAAAAAGAAAATCCATTAATTTGTCTATAAATAATATTAATTGCAAGCTTGTTTACTAAAGTCAGTCTTCTAAGTATCCTTCTAACAATCATCTAGTTTAGATTTATCTCATTTAAGGAAGTTTTTAATAGTTTGCCAAGTCATTTTCTACTTCTTACAAATTCATCCTAATTAGAATTTACTGTGGTATGTGTGTGTGTGCTTTTAAATGTCTCTTTCATTAGTATATTCTGGGATTTTAAATTTTTACGGTTATAGATGGTTGGCTTTGTGAAAGATAGATATATCTGAGTATTGGCACCCTAGTGCCCATCACCATTTCTACGTACCTCTAAATAATTCAAAAAGCAAGACCACTATCAACTTCAAATTAAGAATGTGCTATAAGAGCCAGGTGAGGTGGCGCACGCTTGTAATCTCAGTACTTGGGAGGCGGAGACAGGAGGATTCCAGGTTCATGGCCAGCCTCAGCTACTTACCCTCTGCAACTTAGTGGGACCCTGTTTGAAAATAAAGAATAAAATAGGGCTGGGGGTGTGGCTTAGAGGTAGAATGTCCCTGGGTTCAATCCCCGGTACCACCAAAAAAAAAAAGAAAAAACAGAAGTACTATGTGCTTCTGTTTTCTAATAGAGCTGGGAGAAAGGGTTAAGAGTTTAATGTGTCAAGGTTCTAAGAGGAAAGAATACTTAATGGAATGGAGAAAGATGGGTAAAATTGGACAAATCCTAAAAGAAGTTGGCCCTTAAGCTTCTCCCTCCAACCCCAAATCCTATTGAAACAATCAGGAAGAGGCAGTAACTGGCATTTTGGGAGACTCAGCAGCCTCTGCCCTCCCTCATTCTTGGTGAGAGAATTGCTCACTTAGTAGGAGCCACATAGTAACATTGGCCTTTAAGGAAGACAGTGTATAGCTTTAGAATTCCCAGATGCATGAATGCATAGAATTACCTTGTTTTAAGTTTCCAACTTTTTGTCTTTCTCTTATAGCAAATCCAGTTTGCTGATGACATGCAGGAGTTCACCAAATTCCCTACCAAGACTGGCCGAAGATCTTTGTCTCGCTCCATCTCACAGTCCTCCACTGACAGCTACAGTTCAGGTAGTTGTGAACTTCCCGTCCTCTCTGATCTGTTCCTGTTTACACCCAGTACTCTTCACTTACGTAGAATCTGAAAATACCTCATATCAAGACTGCCTGTCAACTGTTAATTAGTGGTTGAGCGATGAGAATGTGCCCAGTTAGACTTATAGCTAGGGGAGCTTTTGTCATCTCCAGACTTTCTTCTGGCTGACTTTGTGTGTGGTCTGTGGCCAGTGCCCAGTTGGGAGTACTGGGTTGATTCCTGTTTCCACATCATCCACCCACATTTCAAAGAAAGGGAATCAATGGTATTTTGGCTGACAGAACTGGCCTTGAAAAAGAAATATACTTTGAAGCATAATTTCTTTGTATAAAATACCACTGTCACCTATCTTTTTCTTTCTTGTTCAAGACTACTTAAATTATAGCAATAATAATAAGTATTTCGGTTCCTTTTATTTACTAGGCTACCTTTATGTTGAAGTGTACTTTCTTGTTAACTTCTCAAGTAGGAAAAATATAAACTACTATAATGTGAATTCAGCTCTGTTTCTTTTCAGTTCTCCCTTCCTTCTTAGCATTCTGTAATAAGTAGTCTTTTTCTGATTTAATTGTGCCCTTCCCAACTACAGAGGGGTGTTAGAAAATGAATGTAGAAAAGGATTTCAAATCTTCGGAATTGAGCACTGGAAGAAGCATCAGTAGCATCTAATATAACACCTTCATTGCTCAGCTGAAGAATCATTGTTAAAAGATTAAGAGGCTTGCTTAAGGTTACCAGTTGCTGTTAATGTCAGCAAAGAGATTTGTACCAAAAGACATTTATCATCCTTTGCCAAAATATTGTTTCCATTGTATTATTAACATTAAGATCTGGGCTTGAGGTATAAGGAATGTTAAAAAAATTTTGTTTTTATTTTGCCTGATGTGGTGGCACACATCTGTAATCCCAGCAATTTGGAAGGCTAAGGCAGGAGGATTCCAAGTTTGAAGACATTCTCAGCAATTTAGCAAAACCCTGTCTCAAAATAAAAAGACCTAGGGATGTAGCTCAGTGGTAGAGTGCCCCGGTGCCCCTGGGTTCAGTCCCTGGTATCACACACACAAAAAAATCTCTGCCCTGTGTCACTAATAACCCAATATATAGATAAGATAGGCAGACAAGAACAAATGGAGGTATATAGTGTTAAATCCTGAAATAAATGAGCATAGGGATTCACTGAAGAGCATAAGTATGCAAGAAACAATTCCTTTTGTGTGGGGGGAGGAGGGTACTGGGGATGGAACCTGGGGCATTCTACCTCTAGACTATACCCTCAGCCCTATTCTTTTTTTTTTTTTTTTTTTTTTTTTTTTGGTGTGTGTGTATGGGGGGTGTGTACTGGGGATTGAACCCAAGAGCATTCTACCTCTGAGCTATACCCCCAGCCCTATTTTATTTTTTATTTTGAAAGAGGGTCTCACTAAGTTGCAGAGGGCCTAACTTGCTAGGAGCTGACCGCAAACCTGTGATCCTCTTGTCTCAGCCTCCCAAGTACTGAGATTACAGGCATGCACCACCACTCCTGGCTCTATTTTTTATTTTGAAACAGGGTCTTATTAAGTTGCTGAGGCTGGCCTCAAACCTATGATCCCCCTGTCAGAGCCTCCCAAGTACTATGATTACAGCCATGCACCGCCACACCCAGCTAATGCTTCCAAATATAACAAATATAATGACTATCATAAATAAAAAGTTATCTTGACAGATTAAAAAAAAAGGTGGTGCGTGACAAGCAGGCTAATTATAGGTAAGAAAGAAGGAAAATTAATTTTGAAAGATTGAGTTATAAAAAGGAAGCCGGGCGTGGTGGCGCACGCTTGTAATTCCAGTACTTTGGGAGGCGGAGACCGGAGGATCCGGGTTCGCGGCCAGCCTCAGCTCTCTTGCTCTCTCTCTCCCTCTCTCTCTCTCTCTCTCCTTAGTGAGGCCCTCCGCAACTTCATGAGACCCAGTTTCAAAATAAAGTATAAAAAATAGGGCCAGGGGTTTAGCGCAGAGGTAGAACGCCCCTGGGTTCAATCCCCGGTACCGCAAAAAAAAAAAAAAAAAAAGGAAGAAAGATGAACTGAGTGAAAAAGTCTTCAAGATCTTGATGGTCATGTTACAGAAACCTATTAGAACATTTTTACAAGTTTAGTGATATAGTTAAATTGTCATAGTGGAGAAGATGACAGTAAGTAGTATTTGTGTTAATGGACTTTTGTCCTTCTGGAGAACCTATATATACAAGTCAAAGAGAGAGTCTTGGTGCATTGGCAGAAACAGTGATGAGGAAAACACTGATTCAGAGAGGAAAGAAGTGACTTAAGAGGGAAAGGGTGGTTGTATATCCTCTTGCATATCTATCTGTCTGAAGGATATATTTAGCTTTTATGTGAAGCTGCTATTTCAAGTTGATCATCTTGACAGACTTTCCCAAAGCTGGCAATTGAACCAAATCTGCTTACTTTCCATGTCATTTCTTTCCTTTTCTGTATTCCTTGAGCACAATCTAGAGTAAAATCCCTTATTGCTTTCTTCTATGTCCGTGGTTCTCAAAGTGTGGCCTTCTGACTAGCAGCATCAGCAACACCTGAGAACTTGTTAGAAATGCCAGTTCTTGGGTACTTCCCGAGACCTACCAAATGGGAAACATTGGCTGTGGGGCCTAGCAATCTGTGATTTAACAAACCTTCCATGTGATTCTAATCGATGCTTAAGTGTGAGAACCAGTGATGTATAGAAATAGCATTCCTTATCTCCCCTAAACTATTCTTCCATTTACTTCCTCTGGTTCCAATCCAGATTGGTACCAAGTACTTCTATTACCTGGGATCACTACAGGTGGTACAGGATTAGGATTGAGGGCTCCTTATCATAGGCCCTCATGATACTCTTGTTAGGGTGGGTAAAAGAGCTGCAACACTAAGAGATCCACAGCCATTTCACTCACAGCAACTATTAGAACCTGGAAGAGTACAGTTTAGAGTGACATGAAAAAGAGCTCTAATTAAGAGTGTTTGCGTCACTAAAATGACAGTCTCTTGGGGGCCGCACTCTGTGGAGTTGGGATCATTGAGGTTTTTCTGTCCTTGTTTCTTTATTGGCTCTAGCTGCGTCTTACACAGATAGCTCTGATGATGAGGTTTCCCCGCGAGAGAAGCAGCAAACCAACTCCAAAGGCAGCAGCAATTTCTGTGTGAAGAACATCAAGCAGGCAGAGTTTGGACGCCGGGAGATTGAGATTGCAGAGCAAGGTAAAGAAAGGGAGTGGGTAGAAGACAGAAGCAACCCTCTTGCTGGTCAACATCCACAGACAAGGCCTAGAAGCTAACTTGAAAGTGTCCTGGGAAAAGACAGTTTCTTGGATAAACATTCCTCTCTCTATGGAGCTTGAGCCTCAGGATTCTTGTTCTTGTTTTCCCTTCTTCCTGTTCTCAGCATGTGGTAATTACACAGAGTAGTTTCTGTTTTCCTCCCCCATGACACCATATTCAAAGACGTACAATGCAGAGTCAGCAAGTCCTGGAGCGCTACATTCTGGTTAGTTATGTGGGATTCTGCTGTAGCTGCCAATCCCAGAGACCCAGATTTCCCAGAGGCAGCTGATGTGGTAGGGTTCCCAGCTAAGGAGGTGGTAGCCCAGGGTCTCGGTTGGTCCTGAGCACCCTCTGCTGGAGCAGAGCAAAAGTGACTGGCATCTCCTTAGTGAGGCCCTCCGCAACTTCGTGAGACACGGTTTCAAAATAAAGTCTAAAAAATAGGGCCGGGGGTGTAGCGCGGAGGTAGAACGCCCCTGCGTTCAATCCCCAGTACCGCAAAAAAAAAAAAAATGTGACTGGCAATCAGTTGAGTCTTAGTTTCTCTTCCCACCCCACTCCCAGGAAGGTCTCTTTACTCTTGTTGTTTTCACACTAAAGGCATGTTTTATACTGAGATGAGGGTAGAGAAACCAAACAGACTGAAAGGATAGGATAGAGCAGCAGAGAAAAACAGCAGCAGGTGGCTTCTGTTGAGAGTGAAGTCGTTCTTTTCAGTCTGGTGATTATGTATGGAGTCCATTAGCCAGTGCCATACTACTTCCCTCTCCAAATGACCGATGAGACTCGCCCTCCATTTTGGACTGTTTTGAGAATTTACTTCATTCTCTGTTCAGTCCTCTGCATAGAAAGTGGAAACAGCAGAGGAGAGAAATGCCAGGTGGTTACATGACAACTCTCAACTGTTCCTCTGCTGGTCAAGCTGCTGGTAAAGCTGCTAGTCCTCGAGGAAATGTGCCTCAAGTTTTCCTGCCTCACCTCATCATTTCTCAACAGACCCAGACCAGCCGTAGATGTGGCTGGGCAGGAACGGATGGCATTGCTAGTGCAGACCTCGCTCAAATCCTCTGTTCTTTCACAGACATGTCTGCTCTGATTTCACTCAGGAAACGTGCTCAGGGGGAGAAGCCCTTGGCTGGTGCTAAAATAGTGGGCTGTACACACATCACAGCACAGACAGCGGTGAGTTTGTTGGAAGAAAATAGAGGGACTTCTGATAAGGGCAAGAAAGAAACAGATTTGTTTATTTTTGTAACTTGTTTTTCCTTCTCTATCTAACCAACCTCCAAATGCTGTTAGATGGGACCTCCCTGTTAAGCAATAATGGGGTTTTTACTTTTGTTCATATAATTAAACCCATTTTTAGCAAACCTGACTTAGGAAGATCCAAAATAGGATTGTTTTTAAAATGCCATTAAGACTTTTCGGAACATATCTTTTGGGTAGTTAAATACCAGCATGCCACCCAGCTGGATTACACCCTTCTGTAACTCCCCAGTGTAGTGCCTATTGTTGTACAGTTCCGAGTATTGTGTTTTTACTGAGATTTTTCTCTCTACTCCTGGGTGGCCCTCCTCTTCCTCACCCTGCCTTCCTATACATCCACACAGGTATTGATTGAGACACTTTGTGCCCTGGGGGCTCAGTGCCGCTGGTCTGCTTGCAACATCTACTCAACTCAGAATGAAGTGGCTGCAGCACTGGCTGAAGCTGGTGAGTACAGGTTTTTTCACCATCTTAATTAATTATCTAAACATAACTTTTTTATATCAAAATTGTCATAACAAGATCATATATGTCTAAGGACTATAAAATTTGGGCAATAGTAAAAACATCAACAAGAAGAAAATGGGTAAAAAAAATCAAGGTCAGTATCTATGGAATATTTGATAGTCATTAAAAATAATCTTTAAAAGCATGTAAGGGCATGAGGAAATGCCCAATTCTAAGGTTAAAAAAAATGAGGAAGACTGTTACACTGTATGAGCTACACTGATCACTTTTCACCAAAAGTCTCATCAATTTTAAGAAAGAACACAAGCAGTGTTAATTTTATGTTGACAGTTCATTAGATTATTTGGTATTCAGTATTGTACTTAAAGTGTATGGGCTACTGGTGAGTTCAATTAAATTTAAGATGGGTGCCGTGGGGTACACCTGTAATCCCAGTACCTGGGAGGCTGAGACAGGAGGATTGAAGGTTCGCAGCCAGCCTCAGCAACCTAGCTCCTCCACAACTTAGTGAGATCATGTTTCAAAATTAAAAAATAAAATAGGACTGGGGGTGTGGCTCAGAGAAGTAGAATGCCCCTGGGTTCAATCCCCAGTACTACAAAAAAATTAATTTTTTTTTTTGCAGTACTGGGGATTGAACCCAGGGGCATTCTACCTCCAAGCTCCACCCCCAGCCCTATTTTTTTATACTTTATTTTGAAGCAGGGTCTCGCTAAGTTATGGAGTGCCTCACTAAGTAGCTGAGGCTAGCCGCGAACCTGCGATCCTCCTGTCTCAGCCTCCCAAGTACTGGGATTACAAGCGTGCGCCACCACACCCGGCTTAAAATGATTTATTATTATTAAAATGTTCACAGGAAAATCACCATGAAGTTTCTTTGAGAACCTCCTATCTTCCTAGGGTTTTCAGAAAGTAACTTTATAGTACTTCTGTCTTTCCTGTTTATTCTTTTCTGATAAGTGTTTATTATAGAAATTTAGGAAGTTCCTCCAAAAAATCCATAGTTCCATTAAGTAGACATTTGACAAAATTTTCTCCTTTTTTCTATCTACTGTATTTTGATGAAATAAATCTTGGTTGGTATACAATTTTATAATCTAAATATAACATTTTCAGAAATAGCTTTTCATATCACTGAAAACTTGACAGCATCATTTGTAATGGTTAATTGTAGGGCCATGTGATTTTACTTCATTACTGTCCTAACATTGAACATTTAGGTTGTCATGATGTTTGCTAATATAGATAATGCTCCAGAGAACAACTTTGTACTGATTCCCACTTCATTTTATCTCATTAGGATAAAGTTCTAAGTATAAAATTGGCCCAAAGAGACTACCATACTTTGATTCTAAATACTTTTTTAAAAATCTCTCAATTTCTTAACCAAAATAATCTTTGAACTAAAATTACTATTTGACTTTGACTTTTTGCTCTTCCTGAGTTTTTCCCTCTTCAGAATAATTTCTTTTGCCTTTTTCTCTCCACATGAATCTCAGAAATTGATAATGGTATAGGGCCCTCCTCAAAGGAAGAATTAGCTGATTCGCGTCTGTCTTTGTAGGAGTCGCAGTGTTTGCCTGGAAGGGCGAGTCAGAAGATGACTTCTGGTGGTGTATTGACCGCTGTGTGAATATGGACGGGTGGCAGGCCAACATGGTAATAATGCATGTCCACCCCACACTTTTGAATATAGATTTATTTCCTTTTTTCCCTCAAAGCATGATTCCCTAAACATGTTTTGGATATTTGGTCTTATGCAATGAGTTTGTCACTAAAGTTTTTAGCTTGGTACCTACTCAGAATGGGTTTGAGAAGCGTGAGAACCCTGGGTTCAATCCCCAGCACCAAAAAAAAAAAAAAAGGTCTGAGTGCTGAATTGAAAGGTGGGGGAAGGGTAAGACTAGCTGAACACATGGCTCAAACACGGCAAAACGAAATAGAGGAAATGATGTGGTCCCTCTTTGGAGTAGGATTCTGATTCCTTTGTGTCCCAGCTCTCCTTTTGCATTCAAAAGGGCTCCGTATTTCACAACACTCAACTAAAAACGAGCCTTTGATTAGTCCAATACTCTTCACTGTAGCCTAGAACAAACCTAGGAATCCTTTTAACCATATAGCACCAACAAATTTGACTGTTTACACTGTCTAAGCCTCCTCTATGGAGCTCTGAGAAGTGCTCTTCCAAAACATACAGGGCTCTCTTACTAGTGCAGAAAGTGGGCTCAAAGTTCCCCCCAGCTCTAGCAGCCTGAATGCCCATAGAAGTCTTCTGGCTGTTCTGTAGATCCTGGATGATGGGGGAGACTTAACCCACTGGGTTTATAAGAAGTATCCAAACGTGTTTAAGAAGATCCGAGGCATTGTGGAAGAGAGCGTGACTGGTGTTCACAGGTAACAGATTCTGGAGTAGCTGCCCCTTGTGTCCTTGCCTCAGCAAATTCTTCTGGTCTCTGTTAGGCTTTAGAGCTATGTTTCAAACTTGTATTAACTAAATGGGAATACTTCATTAGATAAAACTGGGTATTTACTTTTGAAAATTCAAGGTGACCCTAAAAGGAAGTTTTTTCAGGTTCTAGTTCAAACATTTTTCTCTCCCATTTACTCCACTGAGTAATTCTCAAATAATGTTTAGGGGTAGGGGAGTAGTGGGTAAGTGTATCTTGAAAAACTGTACTCAATATTGTATTAAAATTTTAGATTTGTATTTGAAATACGAAAATAAAAACCCTACTGTAAAACCACATGTTATATACACTACAAAAAATAAAACTGAGCAAAATATTCTTGACTTGTTGGGAATACCTGAAAGATCTGAAAGTGTTTCTTAATTGGGGGCACGTTGCACATGCTTGCTCACACACAGGAAATCACATCAGAATCATTATCTTTGTTTGTCAGAAGTAGGCATGAGTTTTTAAAGATGGAGAAATGTTGGCCTAAGGACATAATGTCCCCTTTATGGAATAGAAGTAAAATTCAACTGAAATGTTTTTTATTTTCCTTCCAAAATTAAAGAGTGAAGGGAAAAGAAAATGAAGTGAGGAGAGATGACAAGGAAATAATCATGTTTACTAATATCCTTGGGCAATAAATAAGACTGGGGAGGGCAGCATGGAACTTGAAGAGAATTAGGCAGATTTTACCATGTATTATGTTTACCGGCTAACTTGGTTTTTATTTGTTTTTGTGGCCTCTTCTCCCTTTAGGCTATATCAGCTCTCCAAAGCTGGGAAGCTCTGTGTACCAGCCATGAATGTCAATGATTCTGTTACCAAACAGAAGTTTGATAACTTGTACTGCTGCCGAGAATCCATTTTGGATGGGTAGGTTGAAATGTGTATATATTTAAACTTAAAGGGGATAGATTTGGTGTGGGTTGCAGCATTAGTCTGCTATCACTACAGCCTTGTCCCCTAGTTTTCCTTTGCCTTAAAAGTTTGCTGGAGGGGCCCATTTCATACTGAGCTCAGCCAACTTCCAATTAAAGTTCCTGTAGGCGTTGCCTCACACTTTAACTTTATGCAGAGAGACTGAGTTGAGCTAGTAATGTTTGAGTTGAGTCCTTGTCTGTTTCCACAGCCTGAAGAGGACCACAGATGTGATGTTTGGTGGGAAACAAGTGGTGGTGTGTGGCTATGGTGAGGTAAATAGCTGGGCCTCAGTGTCTCCGTCATTTCATACACTTATTAGAAATAGTGGGTGAAGGATACTTGTGCTGTCCTAGAATCACTGATGCAGGGATCAAAATGTCTTTAGATTTTTCAGGTTTCACTAGTTTGTCTTGTGAAATGAAATGTCAGCATCATTTTCCCACAATTACTTACCTCCTGCTGCCCCCTGCCGTGGTCCTAGGTAGAAACCCAGGGGTTTCTACCACTGAGCTGTACCGCCAGCCCTTTTTCATTTGTTATTTTGAAGCAGGGTCTTGCTAAGTTACCGCATACTGGCCTCAAACCTGCAATCCTTCTGTCTCAGCCTCCCAAGCACTGCAATTCAAGTGAATATGAGGCATTTTAGCCCCACAGATGACTTACAGTAGAATGAAGGGTAGGATCTAAAGTGGCATATGGTTGAATATCTCTTAACCATAATAGGTCACAGGGGATTTTATTGTCTTCTGCAGTGGCCCTCAGAAGTTCTGAGCTATTAGGCTGTCCTTGAGTTGATACATTTTAAGCAAGAGTTATCAGGGTTTTTGGCTTTTTTTTTTTTTTTTTTTTTTTTTGCAGTGCTGGGGATTGAATCCAGAGCCTGGCACATTCTAGGCAAGTGCTCTACTACTGAGCTATATTCCCAACCCATATCAGGTTTTTCTGGAATAAGAAATTAGAGGTTACAGTTGATCTTGCTTGGTCTTGTTTCCCTAATGGTAACAGTTATCCAAAGCCCCTCACCCTTGCTAAGACATGTCTGTTAAATTACCTCTCTAACTGAGGTTCACAATATGATCTGGGTCTGTTTCTGCTCTGCCTGAGATTGGAGTCTCCCTGCAAGTGCTCACAAAATGATTATGATTTCAGGAAGGTTAATTCTATCCCAAAGACCCTGCCTACCCAGTGTCCCTGCCTGGTACCTGGCAACCTGATTTCTGTGCTCCACAGGTGGGAAAGGGCTGCTGCGCTGCTCTCAAGGCACTTGGCGCAATTGTCTACATTACAGAAATCGACCCTATCTGTGCTCTGCAGGCCTGGTAAGAATAGTGATGACAATACTATTAGAGTCACTCCAGGTGCTTTGTATTCCTGAGAGTTCATGGTTGATTACATTGATCATTTTTTGCAGAAATCTCCCAGAGAAGAGAAGACTAGGATTGCTCTGTTCCCTTCACTCTAATCCTGGGGCTCTTCTAGAGCCTCTTGGCATTTTCTCTTCCTGGATGATATCTTGAGGCTCTGAAGAGGCCAGTGTGTGTAGTGTAGCACAGATTATCACTTACCATCTTTGGGAGACGGCACTGGCTCTGGTTTCAGAAGGGGATTTTGTGGCCAGCTTCCCTCCCTCTGCCTACTTGCTTTGCTCATAGTGTTTCTTGCTTTTCTTCCAGCATGGATGGCTTCAGGGTGGTGAAGTTAAATGAAGTCATCCGGCAAGTCGATGTCGTAATAACTTGCACAGGTAAGTATTGGTGCTTTAGTGCACATGGAGGAGTATAAACTCCAAGGCTAAATCTGGAAAGTGACCTGACTGGCTTCCAGACACAGTGGGTGAGACCTGTGCTCAGTATGAAGTCTCAGAACTAGAGGAAGGTATCAGAACCGTAATGTGTTTTCCGGAGGAAGGAGCTTTAGTCCCTGGTGACTTTTTGTTCTGTTTGATCTTTTTTTTTTTTTCATTTTTGGTGCTAGGGATTGAACTTGGGCATTCTACCTCCGAGATACACCCCCACCCCACCCCCTTTTTTTTTTAAATTTTAAAACAGGGTCTCACTAAGTTTCTGAGGCTGGCCTCGAACCTGCAATCCTCCCATTTCCGCCTCCAAGTACTGGGATTACAGGCATATATCATCATGCCTGGCTCTGTTTGATCTTAAAACCAAACAATTAAGTTGAAGGAGCTGCTATGAACTTCTTTCTCATGATGTATACAAGCACTTTAATGCCAGCAAACCTCCTGTCTGCCACATTTTAACTGAAAACCAGTTGGTACCTTTATTGCCCAGCATCTCTTCCCTCTGCCACCCATCTTTACTTTCAGGAAATAAGAATGTAGTGACACGGGAGCACTTGGACCGCATGAAAAACAGCTGCATCGTATGCAATATGGGCCACTCCAACACGGAAATTGACGTGGTAAGGCTCCTCTCCATTGTTGCTGAGACTTTCTCCTCTGCCTCCTGTTGCAGCCACAGTCAGCTGTGCCTTCTTCTTTCAGACCAGCCTCCGCACTCCGGAGCTGACATGGGAGCGAGTACGTTCTCAGGTGGACCATGTCATCTGGCCAGATGGCAAACGTGTCGTCCTCCTGGCAGAGGTAAACACATAGAAGACTGGCAGAGTAGCACAAACAGTAGAGCTAGATCCATAGAGTAAGGGAGGCAGGGAAAAAGATATTGGGTCCGTTTCCCTGGATTATGTCTTTAGATAGAGATATAGTTCTCAAGTGGTTTAGACCCCAAATGGAAGCATTCCAAAACATCAATTTTTTCCTTAGTAATATACAATTTTCTGACCATAGCTGATTTTCAGCCTTTCACACTTAGATGGACTTGCAGAAAATAGGGTAAAACTTAAGAGTCCTGATCTGGAAATGTAATTTTTCCTCTTTCATTCAAGCAGAAGGGAGTAGTACAAAGTCCTTTCCTGCATTTGCTTGACATGTATGTATACCGTAGGAATCTGAGGGGGGCAACAGCTCATCCCAGGGCATTCTCTTACCTTTCCAGGGTCGTCTACTCAATCTGAGCTGCTCCACAGTCCCGACCTTTGTTCTGTCCATCACAGCTACCACACAGGTATGTGGCCAAATGCCTACTTTTCCTGCACTGGGACTTGTGGGACTGGAGGCATAGATCAGAGTTCCGATGAGAGTGTGCTGTGCTGCATTCTTATCAACCTGTTCTTTTTCTTCATAAGTTGTTGAGACTAAGGCTTTTTCAAGTATAGAAAAGAGTCATTAGTCAGTGTTTGTGTTGGTATTCCAGCTTAATTCTATTTAGTTCTATATACAACAAAAACACCAACAAATCCTCTTATGATGTGTTCAGTCCTTTATTACAGGCAGAGTCCTAGGTGCTATCATGGTGGTACATACTGTAGTACTTACCCTAAGGCCCTGTTAAACCTAGTTTTATTTTTACACCCTTGTCTAAGAAGTGTTTTGTTTTCTGGCCCTCTTTTCCCACCTTAGGCTTTGGCACTGATAGAACTCTATAATGCACCTGAGGGACGATACAAGCAGGATGTATACTTGCTTCCTAAAAAAATGGGTAAGTGGAAAACAGTGAAACTGACATTAATCTCTTCTAGGCAGCTGCTTTATTTGGTAAAATGACTATCATGAAGAGCACTGGATTTAGAGTCAGAATTCTGATTCGTCTTCTAGTGCTTGCTAGTTTGACCCCAAGACAAGTTCTAATCTCCATAAGCCTTCATTGCTTGATCAGTGAGAATAATAGTATAGACATTGCAGAATTGTAATAAGAATTACAGCTAATGAGAAATAGTGCTTAGCACAGTGATTTAAGACAGAGACTCTTATTCTCAAGTAACCTTATAAAGTTCAATAAACTTCTCAGTGCAACATCCTGGGACCAAAATGAGAGAAGCAGAAACAAATTTTATTGTCTGTCCTCTGACTTGGTTGACGAATCATCTCATGTCATTCCAGAGGACAACCTGTACTTAGCTCATGTGATTTAACACATCTCTAGTCCCTTGCCTTTCTGCACAGTGGTGCCCACCTTCCATCTCTTAGTGGCCAGCCCAAATGTGTAACATAAAACTAAAAAATTTCTTGCTCTAGTTCCCTCCAACAGCTTACCTCAGATTGGTTTTTTGTTTTGTTTTGTTTTTTGGTTCTGGGGATTGAACCCAGAGGCATTCTACCTCCAAGCTACACCCCCAGCCCAATTTTATTTCTTATTTGGAAACAGGCTCTCACTAGGTTGCTGAGAGCCTCACTAAGTTACTGAGGCTGGCTTTGAACCTGCGATCCTCCTGTCTCAGCCTCCCAAGTACTGGGATTACAAGCATGGGCCAACATGCCAGGCCCTCAGATTGGTTTTTTAAAAATTCATATTTAAACCTCGTGTGGTGGCTCACCCTTGTAATCCCAGCACTTGGGAGGCTGGGACAGGAGAATCACAGGTTCACAGCCTACCTGCCTCAGCAACTTAGTGAGGCCCTATTTCAAAATAAAAAAAATAAAATAGGGCTGGGGAGGGGGGTAGCTGAGAGGTAGAATGCCCCTGGGTTCCATCCCCAATACCACACACACAAAAAAAAAAAATCATATTCAAGCCAAGCATGGTGGCTCACACCTGTAATCCCAGTACTTGGGAGCCCGAGAAGGAATGATCATAGTTTTGAGACTAGCCTCAGCAATTTAGTGAGATCCTGTTTCGAAATAAAAAATAAAATTAGGCTGGGGGTGTAGCTCAGAGATGAATGCCCCTGGGTTCAATCCCTAGTACCACCACCAAAAAAATAAAAATTCATATTCATAAAAGTCAGGGAAGCTTATCTATAGAAAAGTAGTAGATTTGTGTCAGCTACATTAGAAATCCATGATCTTAACATTTGAGGCCTTTATCGATCTTACCCTAAATATCTGTTAATGACACAAAGCTCTTTTGAGCTCACTACAGTCCACTTGGATTTATAGTTTGACTATAATTTAATCCAGTTAAGGAAGTCACTGCAGGAAGGTGAGCGTTGTAATGACAGGTTGGCTGCTGGGATGAAGCCAAAACCTTTGCCAAAGGCTGGAGAGGTGTAACTTCACCCCATGTTTTTACCCTAGTAAGTGGCTTTCTAAATGCACTGTGGAGATACTGAGAAGTACCCTGCCAGCAATGCAGCTTTGAGGGTTTTAAATAAGCAAATATTTCAAGTTGTAAATTCTTTCAAAGTTATTTCAGCCCTGTCCTCTTTCTCAAAAAACTTTGAATGGAAGTGAGGGAAGGTTATACCCTGAGAGACATATTTGACAAGGAGTCTGCTCTCCTGCCACCTCGTTCTTCCTAGATGAGTACGTTGCCAGCTTGCACCTGCCATCATTCGATGCCCACTTGACAGAGCTGACAGATGACCAAGCAAAATATCTAGGACTCAACAAAAATGGGCCATTCAAACCTAACTATTACAGGTAACTTGGGGGAAAGCAATGAAAGGCTATTTTCCTCAATATTAAACCAACCAGCCTAGCCAGCTTTCTTTAGTAAAAAATCAGGTGCTTCTACCTGATTTTGAAGAGTATAAGGACTTTGCTCAAATAAACAGAGCCAGGACTGGGGATGTAGCTCAGAGATAGAATACTTGCCTAGCATATGTGAGGCCCTGGGTTCAATCCAGCACCAAAAACAAATAAATTAATTAACAGGGCCGGCAGAGAAATTATTTATCCAAAGGTAGGTATAAAAAAGTAAGTGTATTGTGAATTTGTGGACCTTGGGTCTTACCCCAATGATTCTGATATACTTGGTTGGGGTTGAAGCCCAGGCAAAATTATAGTCAAGGTTGAAAGCCATTGGCTTATAGTATCAGGGAACGGGAAGCAACAAAAGAAATGGCACTGTCAGAGATCATGTGGGAAAACGGACAACTGATGCCCTGGGACTGACTGCAGGGATCCTCTCTTGGACTGGGGAGGGACTCTGGAGAAGGTGCTCTGTTTGGAATTTTTCTATTGAAACTCATTTAGAAGACATGAGTGTTAACCAGTTAATCTCTTTCTTCACAGGTACTAATGGACCATATTACTGACGACCAGTCTACATGAACCATGCAACTCTAAAAGAAATATTTTTTAAAATAACTTTTATTTTCTTTTTATTCCTTTCCTCTTGTTTTTTTTTTTCTATAATTTCATTCTTGGTTTTTCATCTCATTATCCAAGTTCTGCAGACCACACAAGAACTTGCTTCATGGCTCTTTAGATGAGGTTCAAGGTTCCTCACCCTAGTCACTAAAGAAAGATTTTTCTCTCCCAGCCCAGAAAGGTGATTCTTTACCATTTCTGGAGACTTTGGTCTTAATTAGGTACCTTATTAACAGGAAATGCTAAGGTACCTTCTATGTGGAACAATCTGCAATGTCTAAATTGCCTTAAAAGAGCCCATTTCTTAGCTGCTGAAATCAGTGCTCTTTCACTTCTTCAGAGGAGCAGGGATGGTACCTACCAGCCAGGTAGGTTAGATGTAGGTGGTGCATGTTAATTTCCCTTAGAAGTCCCAAGCCCCGTTTCCTGTGTAAAGGTGGTATGTCTGGTTCAGAGATGTGTACTAGTGAGTGTTGCTTGTTAAGATCCAGTAGGCCCACTTGGATTTATAGTACAACCCTTCCTCCACTCCCACCAGTCTCTCTCACTTTTTTAGTTTTTGACTAGACTGCATTCTATCAAGTTGAATTTTGTCCCCTAGCATTTATTTCTGTTGTATTAAAAAAAAGGAAAACTTTTAATGTTAACACTGAGGAACTGCTTGGGTGGTTAGTTGTTACCAATTTCTCTCTTGAACCTTTGGAGCTGAGAGTGCAGTTGAGTCTGAGAAATGTTAGTCTCAAACTCTTATGAGTTCCTCTGTTTTCTAGCCCCTAGTTTATAGCTTCAGTGAACTGGAGCCACAAGCAGATTTTTCTCAGCTCTGCCCCATACAGCTTATGCTGAAGGCACATTTCTTGAGCCATTACTCTGTATAAAGCACTGAGCTCTATCTTTAGGATTTATCCTTTAAGAGCAAATTTCTGATTAGCTGTGCTTCTGCAACCTAAAATATTTAAAGGGAGTAGGTGTGGATGGGAGGAAGAATGATAAATTGGGCCTAGGTGAAAGAAATCTAACTCCATGTAATTTATTTAGAACTGTAAGCCCTATATAATGTTAGCTTTACAGAAGTGATGCCACTTTTGATTGACACATTCCACAGAAGTTCATGAACGAAGATCTTAAAGGGCAGTTTGTGTGTAGAGAAAGTAACTGGTATATCCTGACTCAAACTCTGAAAGAATCCCAGAGAGGCTCTCAGCGATCAGAGACATGTATTCCCATGCCATGCATCCTGCTTACCAGCATCTCTGCATGGTTAAATGGGCATTATGCTCATGGGCTTTAAGTATATAATTATCCAGGATTTTAAATCCTCAACTTGTTCTAGCTTGTGATCCTTCAAAATTGGATCATGCTTTAGTGCTAGATACTAGAAATTTTCACTTCTCTTTTTCCAGTGACCAGAAAAACAGATATTAACAACAGGAATATAAGAAAGGAAAGCTTTTGCCCTGCAGCTTCCTAGCAGGGGAAAAATATCTTGCCAAAACTTTTTTCCCTTTCCTTTCCCATTTCTCCGCCACCCAGTCCCTTCCTCCTCCTTGCCAGTGTGACCATGCTTTCTTCTCTGTAGATGCTAACAGTTGAAGCTCTTTTTTATAGGGCTCTTAACCAGCCAATCAGAACACCATATCCATTAGGGGAGGTAACCTGGCCAATAATGTATCCATCGGGTCAGCTCTGCTGGAGGGAAGGGGCCCAGGTCCTGCTGCCCCTCTGGTCTACCCTCTAATCCCATATCTATTACTGTGTCCATAGGAATAAATAGGTAAGGGCTCTGCCTCTGTCAAGCCATGTAACAAAGGACACTATGGAAAATGTCTTGCATCAGAGGGAGCGTGTGGAGCGCAATTTGGGAGGAAAAGTTCATTTTGTATTGAATGATTTTTAATGAATGCAATATTAATCCTTGCAGATGAGCAATAATCATTAAAGTCAATTAAAATGATAAGACCATGTTGGTAGTCTGTGTTATTCTTGATTGAAGAGCCAAACTTCATTAGAACCTGTTTTTTTCAGATGGCACAAGTAATTGGTCAGCAGTATTTAATGGATTTGTTGAGGACCTAATATAGAGAGGCTGGATGCAGAATTCTCTAATATCTTTTTTTGAGACGGTCTGACTGTGTCCCATTCTTTGAACTCCTGGGCTCAAGCAGTCCTGCCTCAGCTTCCCAGCTGAGACTATAGGTGTATACCACTGCACTTGGCTATCATATCTTAAGTTGCTACAGTTTGGATGTTGAATGTCCCTAAATGCCCATGTGTTAAAGCCTTGATCCCCAGAGTGACACTGCTGGGAGGCATGGTGGAACCTTCAGAAGGTAGGGCCTACTAGGAATCCCCTGGAGGTGTGCCCTTGAAGGGGATTATGGGACCCCAGCTCTTTCCTCCTCCTTTCACTTCCTGGCTGATAGAGTGAGCAATTTTGCTCTACTGTGCATTCCTGTCATGATGTGCTTGCTGCCTCGCCATAGGCCCAAAGCACTGATGCCAAGGGATCATGGAATGAAACTTCCCTCCAAAACTGAGCCAAAATAAACCTTTTCTCTGTACAAGTTAATTACCTCAGGCATTTCATTATAGTGATGGAAAGCTGACTTATACATAGGTTTTTTATGCCTGCTTTGCACCAAGCATGGGACCGAGGCACTTTCACTTGTAATTTTATGTGTGTGTGGTGTGTGTGTGTGTGTGTGTGTGTGTGTGTGTGTGTGTGTTGCCAGGGATTGAACCCAGGGGCGTTCTACCTCTGAGCTACATCCCCAGCCCTATTTTTTATTCTTTATTTGGAAACAGCATCTCACAAAGTTGCAGAGGGCCTCACTAAGTAACTGAGGCTGGCCGCGAACCTGCAATCCTCCTGT
>PVJS01014859.1:0-39736 GCA_004027185.1 Glis glis | reverse complement strand
GAGGAAGAGAAGGAGGAGGAGGAGGAAGAGGAAGAGAAGGAGGAGGAGGAGGAGGAGGAAGAGGAAGAGAAGGAGGAGGAAGAGGAGTAGGAGTAGGAGGAGGAGGAGGAGGAAGAGGAGGAGAGAGAGTTGACCAGGGACAATATATACCACTCTTCAAGGACACATCTCGCAGCGCAGTAACCTACTTCCTCCAACTAGGGCCCACCTCTTATAGTTTCCACCTTCTTTCAATATCATTACCAGTTGGGGAGCAAGCCTGAAACTTATGAATATTTGGGGGACTCTCCAGATGAAACTATCACAGATATCCAGCTAGGCATAAAGGTAATAATGACTTCACATGTCCAGGACAATTTCAAGATATAAAGCACATGATTTAGAAACCTAGCAATTCAGGACAATATAAAAGAAAGCTGTTTTAGGCGTATTATCAAAAAGACACAGAAATGTAGGTGCTTGAAAATAACAGAGTTGGGTGAAGCAAAATGTAATTACAAAGAATTCTGGCTAAAGAAACTTTAGATTTTAGTCAATAATGTCACTTGAAAGCCAGGCATGGTGACACACGCTTGTAATCCCAGTACTTGGGAGGCTGAGACCGGAGGATCTGGGTTCGTAGCCAGTCTCAGCTACTTAGTGAGGCCCTCTGCAACTTAATGAGACCCTGTTTCAAAATAAAGAATAAAAAATAGGGCTGGGGTTGTAGCTCAGAGGTAGAATGTCCCTGGGTTCAATCCCCAGTACTGCAAAAAAAAAAATAATGTCACTTGAGTCACTTGAGCTATTTAAGTAATATCACATGATTTAAATAGATTGTTTTGGTATAATCAAAATTAGGAAAAAGGGAGAAAATATCAGTGAGCAACCAAAGCTGTAGGAACAAGCCCAGAGAAACATATCTGTGGGCAAAAATACACAATGAATAAAATCAAAGGAGTTTTCCATGTGTATATGGACTTCCCATAGATGGCTAAGATAAAGTCATTTTGAGCCAGGCATGGTGGTGCACACCTGTAATTGCAGTACTTGGGAGGCTGAGACAGGAGGATCCTAGAATCGAAGCCAGCCTTGGCAACTTAGTGAGGCTCTCAGCAACTTAGTGAGACCCTGTTTCCAAATAAAAAATAAAATAGGGCTGGGAGTATAGCCCAGAGGTAGAAGGCCCCTGTGTTCCATCCCTCATACCACACACACACACACACACAAAAAGTCATTTTGAGATGTTCTCATTACAAGCCTACGTTGATATTTCTACAGTATCATTCTATTTTAAATGTCTTTTGAAATATACAATATATATTAAAATATAAAGGTGATATATTTTAATATGTTTATATTGTAAGAAATTGGAATTGAGTCACAATCTTGTGTACATACCAACCGCCTTGATCATCTTGCAAGAATGAGGGTTTGCTAGCAATTCTCCTTAAATAAATAGCAAGATGGTAATTGAATGTCATAAATCTCCTGAATTGGGCCTTTTATTTACCCATCACAACATTGGCATTTGCCCGTGTTTCAGCTATGACTTATTTAAATGGCATTTTCAACTCAGCTTCCTAGCACAAATCTTGGCCTTGCAAAATGTCTTATCCAATTAACCGGTTGGCAGGATTAGCTTTTTGCACTAATGGCTTTTTGGTTATGGCTTTGTCAACAACTCGTCTTTTAAAAAGTGTACCATGCTAAACTATATGAAAGGTTGACCATCCTCGTACACTCCTTGCTACCAGCCTTCTTCTAGAAGAAATTCTAGGATACTACCTAAGAATCATGCAGTTTCTGAAATGCAGGTCTATTTGCATTAATAAGATTTCAAAGATATGAAGAAATCTACTTAAACTCAATGCATTGCAATTCATTTTAGTAGAGATGTTTACATAATATAGATAGTATTTCCTCAAGCAGAGGGCAGGATAAAAGTGCTTATTGAGCTGAGCTCTGGGAAAGTGCACAAGGATTTAGCTAAAGGTCAATGAGCATTATAAAAAATGTTGTTCATAACTAAAAGTAGTTGTAATAATGCAGCTAAAATATTATGCCTACAATTGAGATTTGTAAAAAAAAAATGTTTTTCTCTGACCGCTTATTTCCATCTTGATTTTCTCATCTAATGGAAACCTGGGGTCTGTTGAGCGCACCTGGGTGCACCCGTGGCCTCCTCAAGAGGGCGCACCCCCTGCCATGCATACACTTCCTTGGAGCCTCTCCCTCAGCCCTGGGGGCTCTTACCATTGTCCTTCCCTGTCATTCAGAATACTTGCTCAGATTACAATTCCCTTGCTGTGTGGTGTCTCTGCACAGGATGCAGAATTAGCCAAACTTTCTTATTTTTCTACTTTTAACTAATTTTTGTCTGTATTTAAAGCATATTTCTTATAGGCAGCATATAATTAAGTCTTGTTTCTTTAGGCAATTGACAAAACTTGAGAATGCCCAGACCAACCACATCTATTTAATACAACTAAAGAAGTAGTCAAGCTTAAATCTACCATCTTGCTATTTATTTAATATTAGCCCCCTTTGTTTTTGTTTCTTTGTTTTTTTGGCTTGTTAATGTATTGAGTACTTTTAAATTATCCAGTATCATCTTATTCACTGGTTTATCACCTGTAGCTCTTGGTCTTATTGTTTTATTGGTTGCTTTAGAATTGAGGATAGGCTTGTTCAAGTTCCCACAGTATCTTAAAGTGATACGGTACAATTTCATGCATATGACAAAAAAGCTTCAACTAGAGCCAGTTCCATTTCTCCCCTACAGGGATTTACTTATTACTTTTGCCTGTGTTATAAATCTTACTTTATCTTGCTATTATGTTTGCTTAGATAGTTAATTATTTTCCAGATATATTTCAGATACCTAAATCTCTTACTTGATATTATCATTATGTTTAGATAGTTAATTACCTTTCAGACCTTTAAATACTGATGAGGACGTGCCATCCTTCTATGTGTAGTCACCGTTGCGGCTGTTCTTCCTTTGAAAGTCCCAGGATTCCGTCTGTTGTCCTCTTCCATTCCCTGGAGGAATTGCTTCAACATTTCTCATCGTGCAGATCCATTGAAGATGGATTCTCTGAGAATTTGTCTGAAAAGTCTTTACTTTGCCTTTACTTTAAGGGAGATTTTCCATCAAGTATAGAATTCTAAAGTATTGGATTCAATGAGGCTAGAATTGAAAGAGATTGCTGTCTTCTCATTTACTTTCTCACAAAAAAATAAAAAATCTGCTGTGCTTGTTGACCTTATTTTATTCCTTCTTCATCTGCTTCTTAAGATTCCCACTTCGTCTTTGATTTCTGGTAGTTCCATGATGACTAACCTTGGTCTAGAATTCCTCACAGTTATGGAGCATTTATGTTTCTTGACCTTCATAGGTTTGTGACTTTGTATTTTTCATCAAATTTGAAAAAAATATTAGGCCATTGTTTCTTCAAGTATTTTTTTCTATCTCCATTCCTCCTTTTGGGAATTCTAATTGCAAGTATACTAGGCTTCTGATAGTTGGTCCCTCAAATCTATGATGCTATGCTTATATATTCTTTCTTCTATGTCATTCATTTTATATAGTTCATATCATTGTGTCCTTAAATTCACTAAGTTCTTCTGCAATATTTCATCCGCTATTACAGTATATTCTTTATCTTAGACATTGTAGTTTTATCTCTGAAAATCCATGTTTTTAAATATCTTCCGTATCCATACTCTGTTTTTGGAGCCTGTAAGATACAAGTATAATAGTACAAGTCTTAACATCCTTGTCTGGCAATTTTAGGAGGTGTTATTTCTGGATTGGTTGGATTGGTTTTATTTGGTTGAATATTTTCTTCATTGTGAGTAACTTTTTTTTGCGGTATGTATAACGTAAAAGTCAGTTGAAGTGAGACTGTGACAATTACTATTAGGGTCTAGATTGCATTTATATTTAAAGAATTTTAAAATCATTGAGACCTGTTCTGGAATGAGTTTATTCACTGAGGAATTCTTTGATCCTTTTAGGTTCGCCGTGAGTGCTTGCCAGTGGGGCCATGTTTGGTCTAGGGTGAATTCTTTCCCACTTCTGAGGCAAGGCTCTCTGTGTCCTCCATGGATGCTTGGTGGACCAGGTTCACTGGCTTCACTCTGGATCAGTTACTGTTGGCAACTCTGTGCAAGTTCCTGGTACTATTTCCTCTAATTATCTTGAATTATCATCTCCGCAAGGCTCAGGGAGTTTCTTCACATGCAAGGGCGGATCTGTACTTTGCTAAATGCTTGAAGGGAAGTCTATTTGAGAACATGAACGTAGACACAGATATCTTTACTTCAAAAAAATTTCACTGAGGCAGGGCATGGTGGCGCATGTTTGTAATCCCAGTATTTGGGAGGCTGAGACTGGAGGATCCGGGTTCCCGGCCAGCCTCAGCTACTTAGTGAGGCCCTCTGTTACTTAGCGAGACACTGTTTCAAAATAAAGAATAAAAAATAGGGCTTGGGGTGTAGCTCTGAGGTAGAATGCCCCTGGGTTCAATCCCTGGCACCGCAAAAAAAATTTTTTTTCACTGAAGCTCATGAATTTTTAAAAATCCACTTATGCATAATAATCAGTATGAACTTGATAAAATCAAATTGATCCCTGTGTTCGGGTCTCATAGAAGGAGAGGGAAATGGACAATAGTGGGGAGTCGATGGGGAAAAAGATCTTAGCCCAGAGCAATAGTGTGGAGCTTAATTCCACCTGAATGAAGCAAGATGAGAACTTTGAAGAATGATGTCATGACCAAATTGATCCACATTGAAGGAAGAAGGAATTTATTAGTGTTCAGGGAGCTTGATGCCAGACCTGATATACTTTCCAATTTTTAAAAGGCAAAGCTAGAGATGAAGGATTTAGAAGTCAGAATTGAGAGGACTTTGTTTCCCTCCTGTTATTATAGGGGCTTCGTTAATCCATTGCAACAATAGGAATGAGTTTGAAGGAGCTCCTTGTTGTCTCTGCTCCTTCTGTAGAAGCTGCTTCTCTACTTCTATTGTCTATTGGCAAAATGTTTGATAACATTTATCTTTTGACCTTTTGTCCATTTCCCCTTTGGGTTTATTTACACCAGTCCTGTAAGTCCATGTGATACTGGAGCAATCTAGTAGTTATTTGTTCTGTAAATCAAAACCACCTCAAAGAAGCTTAGGACTATCCAGGACTCTACTTTGTTCTCCAAGATGTGCACAGACAATAGGCAAGTACGACGGGAAAATACAATTCTGGTCTCAGGACATTTCTTCTCTGCTCTTTTCTTTCTCCACATATGTTTGGATATGATCTGCATCACACACCTCAAAGCACTGAGATGAGTACCAGATCATTAAGAGAGAAATATGCAGCGTGTGATTTAGGTATGAAGAGTGTAAGAAACCCACTTTTTCACTTAACTTACAAACAAATTTGATGATTGTGTTAAGTAGAACAAGTATAAACTGTTAATAGGTTCCTCTTTTTTGTAACTTTTATTATTCTGTCAACAGGATAGAAATCACCCAGATGTGTGCTCTGTACTATCATCAAATTAGTATTCAACTTAATGTTCGGGTCCTTAGCCATTATAATTAATCATCCTCCGAGTGCAGAAAGATACTTCATACTATGTCTCTGCTCATTATTTAAACTCTTGTTTCTGTAGTCAAGGGCCTCAGAAAAAGATTAATTGAGTCAAAAACTTTGGGGGTATTCTCTCACTGTTGAACAGAGGATTTATGTAAAGGCTGGCTTTAGCGTTGGGAATATTCCTTCCATATTAAAACCAGTAACTTCCTGGGTTTATCTGGCAATAATAATTCATGCCAAATTTAATCTAATGAGTGTCTTAAATACTTTATATTTACTATTTACTTTTTCTGTACTGCAGTAGTCACCAGTTTACAGACTTTAGGCAATATATAGTATGTTTTATAAAAAATGAAGGCTTAGTTTAGCTTGGAAATTAAGTAGCTCCATAAACAATTTACTTCATTCTATTCACTGAATTTGAATTCTCTCAAATAAAATATGACATGTTTGAATATGTCATCTCTAAGATTTCCTATAATTTTAAAACACTATAATTATTAACACATTTATATCCAGAATAAACCTCAAGCATAAAAAATCCAGAATAACATAATCTAGACTTTGCTTGATTACATATATATTTCATATATATAAAATTAGATATGTATATAAAATTTGAACATATATAAAAAATCTATATCTATATATATATATATATATTTCAATGTAGGAAGGATAGGCACAAATAACTTGTTCAACACTCCAGCCCTGTTTCTTTATGTTTTGCCATTATCAAATTAATTTTTCAAAGTGTACTTCTCCATCTAGAATATTAATTCTCTACCCAGTCACTCAATTAAACACATCAGTCTTCAAATTCAGTCTTCAAATCCCCATCTTGGGAAAATCCATCACTCTCAGTTATTTTTCCCCATGGCTTTATTTTCTTTAATGGACACCATTTATCAAAGCATAAAACATACTTGTGCTTGGAAATGTTTATATTGTATAACCATGTCTATTCCCCCAACCAGATGCCCCTTTTTGGAAATCGAAAAGGGAATTCAGGATAAAGTTTGCTCTTCAGTCTTTAAATCAAAGAACAATTTATAAATTAAAATGTTTTTATATTAAAGCTTAATGTAAAACATATAAAAATACAATCATAGGAAAAGACTAGAAGCCAATGCTAGCAATAAGTTCATTGCAGTATAGCACTGGAGTTTTGTATATTACTGTTTTCTCAAACTTCTTTAATGTGTGCTGTAATTATCGTTATAGAAACAGCATTTTAATTACACAATAGATTGAAATTGTACTACATGAATAAACTATGCATGAGAATTAATATAGATCTTCATGGTTCATTACTTAGAAAACAACAATTAAAATACATGAAAGGCATCCTGTGCTAAAAAAATACTTGATTCACCATGCAATTATTTAGCAGTTATAATTTCAATCTCTGAAATTATATCACTATGATTCCAGGACTTTAGTAATTTTTATCAATAGAAAACTTGTTTCTGATTTTCAGCACTTCTGCAAAACTATTTGCAGTTACCTATGAGGTCACACCTGGTGAAGTTAACCCTGCTCTGTTACTGTGAACCAGAATTACAGACTACTGGTCCTGACTTCCATAACTTGAGTTTTTGTTTGTTTGTGGCACTGGGGTTGCCAGGGCATTCTAACTCCGAGCTACACTCCCAGCCCTACTTTATTTTTATTTGGAAAGGGTCTCGCTAGGTTGATGAGAGTCTCACTACTTGCTGAGACTCTTTTTGAACCTGTGATCCTCCTGTCTCAGCCTTCCAAGTACTGGGATTACAAGTGCACACCACCACGCCCGGCTCATAAGTTGAGTTTTTTAAAATTGTTTTTATCATGTGAGAATGCTGCTAAGGAATGTTGAATTAGTTTTGATTTATGAATTATTTTGTTAGAGCAATAAGAACTCAAAAAGTTACATCAGGAAATATTACTATAAAGTAGTGTAGGCAAGAAGTTGAAGCACACTATGAAATGCTCTTCTACACTATTATATTTTTTCAATGCATTAGAGATACTAGACTGCAGGAATCTGTGATTTGAAAATAAATACATCCACATATGTTTATTTGTGCTTGGATATTTGTTCCTTTCTCTACTCCAACATCTCAACATGTTTGTATTTGGTATGTACTGCTTGTTTGGAATCCAAATTCCTAGGAAGAATGTCTAACTGAAACTTCTTTAGCCTAAGAAAAATATGTTTTCAATAGAAGAAGACTCCAACGACCCCTGTCTCATTTTCCAAGATGTTTTTATTCTCGTAACTTCAGAAAATAAAGATGAAAATTAACATATTATCTATGATCATTTGAGCTTTAAGTAATATCCAACTTGTGTGAATTTCAGTAACAACAACAAAAAAATAACATGTTATAAGGATACAGATGTGTTTCAGAGCCTAAAGTCTAGTATATGTGTCAGAATTTGACGAGAGTAAAAGGATTGCTATGTTATTGGGAGTCTACCCAGTTCTCTCCCTTTGCCTCTTTCCTGGACTTGTTTCCCTCCCTGTGTATCTGTTCCTCTGTTCTATTCTCCTCTTTCACTGGCAATCTGATTTCTCTCCCTTTTCATTTATATGACAGACTTGGATGTGCAGAGGGACCATACTTACATGTCCTCAGTTCCATGTGCACAGACAGATACTGTTATCAATCTAGGGCACACATTCAGGTGAGCTCAGCCTGCATCAGATGGACACATCTGTACTAATCAACAACTAGAGAATAGCCAAGGTCACTATAGAAAGTATTCCTTCTTGCGATGTAACCCTACAAGTCAGAAACCGACAGCAAGCAGTCGCCAGATATGGTGTATGAGAAGATGTGGTCTGCATAAATAAATGAAAGCAGTAGGTATTCTCTAAGATAGCATGCATTTAAAAAAAAAGGTCCTTTAAATTCTTTTACAATTCAAAAGCAAAAGTAAGAATCAGAAATCATAATCACACCCAGTATGTAATCCACATTTATGTGGTGAGGAAATAGTCCGTTTTTCCAGGTAATTTGGTGAGGAATTTCATAAATGTCTTCTCTGATTCCTTAAAAATGATGAGCTGTTCTCACTTAATGCCCTAATACAATGGAAAATGTTACTGTATTTCTGGGACTGCAGATTTTTTTCACATTTCTGTCCCAAATTCCATTTATGACTACTATATGTCTATTTTAATGTGGAATGAGATATATCTCTTATTATTTCATACAAGATTTTTTAAATTATGCTTATAAAATAGTTGCTGTTTCTTTCATCTTGAACAAGAGAGATCATTCTATTTCCTAAATGACTTCCCTGGAACACTGACCTCCTCATGTCCAAGGTCAATTTGAGTCTTCGTCTGACTCCTTGAAAACTTTGCCTCAGTTATATAGTTTCTCCTTTCTGTCACATGTTTTTATACTTGGCTTCCAAGTTCCATTTTTCACTTGTTTTTCCTCCTGCTTGACAGTTCACTCTACCTTGACCACCTCTGAATCTGTTCTCATTGGACAAAGGACTCAGTCTCTGGGTTCTTCATGTCTTAATCTTCCCTCTTTTGGTAAATGCATCCAAACTTTTGTTTTTGACTCATTGAGATGCTAAAAATTCCAAGATACGCATTTCTATCCTGGTCCTTTCTCATGAATAGTCTGATAAATCCAAGAAATCTACTAGTATCTGATAATAATATATATTCTCTTTTCTGAATGAATAAAAATGTATTACCTTTCATAGTTGGCGTAATACTAAAAATTATTTTTTGTATCATGCTTATTCTATGCAACCACTATGACAATTTTTTTTTCATATCGACAACAACAAAAATCTGAAAGCACATTGTAAATTGCTACAAAATATTTTGTTTTAATATCCTTTATTTTGTTCATGCAAAATGTTACTGTTAGACATTATATATTAAGTGCTGACAGTTTTATATTATAATCAAAGTTTCAAAGGATGTACTTGTGAATACAACATTGCTGAGACCTATGAGTCATAAGTTCTTAAAAATTAAACTGAGAGATATTCGAAGGGTTTTATTTTTGTTAGGGTGTACAGTGTTAAAGACATGGCAAGTGATCAGTGAATTGCCCTATAGAACTGAGCCTCATTAGTGCAATATTTGATATTGCTCAATACCTCACAAATATTCATGAAAAATGTTCATTTTTAATAGTTAAAAACTGAAATTACCTTAGAACAAACCTCTAATTATTGAGCTGTAGGCTTTTTATATGTATATTGGTAAGCCATGTTTGTTTATATATATAGTATTTATTCATTATCTATTTATGTATTTATTTATTTGGAGCACTAGGGATTGAACCCAGGACTCATGCATGCTAAGCATATATTCTACCACTGAGTTGTATCCTCAGCTTCCGTGTTTAATTTTTTGAAGTACCAAGTTTCCAAGAACTACAAAGGATCTTTGATTTTACTCTCTTGTAAACTGTTATATAGCTTATCACAGTTTCTTGAATACTGACAGTAGACATGAGGTTCCTGAGTCAAAGACAAAGAACTTTATTTCTCAAAGCAATAAAAGAAGCCACCTAGAGATATAAAGAACCACGTAATATTTGCATGTGCAGTCGACTGGGTTACAGGAAGGAACAGTACAGAACCCTAACATTTTATAAAGGGCAGTAAAACTGTCTCATCTTGGTATGGACAGAAACAGCCATTGTTATACTGAAGAGTAATTAAAGGTTCCCCTTGCTCTAGGAGGGAGATGCTATCTTTAACTTCCAAAGCTGTTTTCCCAAAACATTTTAAAAGTGTTCTAGAACAAGGGTAGCCAGGCCTACCACCACTTGTCATGAAATACAGGATCCCAAAAGATCCATGGAGAATTGTCTTTCAACACTAGCCATAAATTTTGCCTATTGAGGATGGTCAAATATAATGTTTTATTTTTAAAACTTATTTTAAACACCTTTTGAAACATGTATATAACCTTTAATTGCTTGTCTAAGTTAAAACTATTTCTCAAAAATCTGTGAAACTTAGTTTAATATTTATATTTTGTACTATAGTGAGTATTTTACATTTTCCTCATTAAATGTATAATCTTTTATTTTTTGTGTTTTGAAATACTTCTTCGATGTTAATCTAAACAAAAAGAAAAAGATATAGCCCATCAATGACAGCAAAAAATAGCTGTCTGTCCTGTGTTTTTATCTGGTCTCCCATAAGTCATTAATTTACTTTGGGTTTCTGTCGAGGGGTAGACTTTTAACATCATTATTTTGTGTCAGTTGTTTAGTTGGTCAAGTGACATTTATTTAATGATTCATCATTTCTGTATGATTTAGAATGATTCCTTACCATAAACTACAATGTAGTACTGAGTCATGAATTTCTCTATTTCTGCATTTTAACCACACTGCTGTGGATTTATAAACTATTTTACTACTCTTCAATTTTTCAATAAATATTTGTTAACTGAGACACTGTACAAATGGAGCAAGTGGTCAACGAGATAATTCAGCCTTCCGAATGCTTACGGTGCAATTTGGAAGGAAATGCATTTATGAAATACAGAATCTGTAGGAGCTAATAACAGAGACATCTAAGCAGCCCAGGATTGGATTGGATGGCAATGTTTAAAGTAGAGGGTAAGTAAAGAGAGAAAAACAGCAGAAAGCATAAAACACACATTTTTATTATGGCTTTTTAATGTGGGATGTCGATGGGAAGTAGGAAAACATGAGATTCGATAGATAACCGAGGTTAAGATAGTAAGACAACGAGACAATTTATTCTGGAGGAAATGGAAAGCCAGCAAAGCCTGGTTTTTTTCAAAGCATTTATTTGGCGATTTGCATTTTCAAAGTTTACTCTCCATACAGTACGGTGAGTCGTTAAAGTGAAGAATGAGAGGATTTATCGGAGGATTTGGAGGATTTGGAGTCAGGGAAGAGCTTGAAGGCAGTAGTCATAATTCAGGCAGAGTTTGGGAATAAGATCATCTAATTACTGAGACTGGTGATGAAAAGCAGCAGGTGGGTTTAAGTGGAGATGAGGTTGTTGAAAGGGCAGGATCTGGAGATAGGTTGGATCCAGACGGAAGAGCGAACAGGTTTATGATTGGCAAATGGAACTGATCCTTCGAATTAAAACTATGTAAACGACAAGGTTTGTGGGTATTTGGAAAGGAGATTCTCCCTGTCATTACTTTTATATGGAAGGTATCTTCATTATCATTCTCCAATTATTGTTCTAAAAGGGTAAAAAATATTTCTGATTGTGCACACATACACACGTAGGTGCAGCAAACACATTTTCTTCCTCAAATGTAGAGAGCCTTTTGTTGGCATTTCATAAAGCTTTATGATAAATATTGTTGATAATTGTTCAGTCTTTATATTCAAGGGTATTGTCTGTCTCTCCACAAATTGTTTCCATCTTTCAGTGTGGTTTTCATGGATGGCTTTTGTTTTGAACATATAAGCAATGGTTATTATTTTATAAATTCATTAAAATATTTAATTTACTAATATATAAGCTTTTAAAATATATTTTATTGTTATTTATGGCTCATAACATGCTACTGTTTATGAATATTTAACTTCTATATGAACACATTTCTTAATTCACACAAATTTCCAAATTATTTGTTTTCTATTTCAAAATTATATCTATAAAACCTGCAAATAACAATACACCTATTTTCTCTTTTACAACAGAGATATCTCACAGACCTGTTTCTTGTATTACTCGATTGATTAGAACTTTTAAGACATTAAACAGTCATCATTGTAATGATGAGAAATATTGTCTTCCCCTAGCATTAATGAAAAAGTCCCTAAAGTTTCAAAATGCTGTCGCCTATTATTTTGTCATAAATATTGCATATTATCATAAGAACATAGCCTACCTTTTCACTGAGCTCAGGGAGGAATTTTATTAATACCTCTTCAGATTCTTCTACAATGGTCATAAATATATAATGTCTATATAATGTGATGACGAATATTGGTCCCTTTCTAAGGATGCAAACTTTTTTTTAAAATTTTTAGGATAAGTCCTGATTGATGATTAGACATTCTTTTCCTAGTACAGTTAGATTTTATTTTTTTTATTTTAGATTTTTGTAACTACACTCATGAGGGAAATCTTTTTAAAACATTTAAGAGAGATTTTTAAATTTTCTACAATGAGTTCCTACGTCTGTTCTGAGGGCCGCAAAGTCAATGCTAAGCCTTCACCTTCTTCACCCACAGCATTTACAAGGTCTAAGCACTTCAGCCTTGTGACAGTTGGATCTTCAGTTGGCTCACAAGATACCATCCTGAACAGACATCTCCCCCTTCAGGTTGTCAGCTCTTCCTCAGCCATTTTCCTAGTGCTACAGGAAGGCACAGAGCTCACTCTCCAAAGCTCTGTGTCTATCCCCACTCTTTAGGTACACTCAAATAGAATTTGTATTTCAAAGAAGTTGCATGTGAAAAGCTTCCAAACATACTTGTCCTAGAGCCGCCACATTTTGGTACTGGGCATCTCTTCTTGGATGTCTAAAAGACACCTCCCAACTGAAGTATCCTTCCTGCTCAGACACTATCTGGGCTCATTCCCTCAAGCCGGTTGTTGACAATCCAATTCCTTTTGTTTTGTTTTGTTTCTTAAAAGCTTTATTGAGTACAATTTATATACAAAATTGCACATATTTAATGTATACATTTTGGTAAATTTGATTAGTTTGGATATATGCATACACACATGACACCATTCCATAATGAAGATCATAAACATCGATCTCTGCTGACTGATGGCCAGAGGTTCGCCTCAGCTTCCCGAGGCCACCTTCAGTTCCTCGCCACATAGACCCCCAGCAGGGCCACTTACTGCAGCAAACAGACCTGGGAGAGAATGGCTCCTTGCAGAAGAGGTGTCATAAACTTAAATAACACAATCATGTAAGTCCCATTCCCTCATTCCCTCTGCCATACCCTAGTGACTATGGCAACCAAGGGGAAAGCGTTACCCTAAGGCATGGGATTGCCTTAGAATCACTATGTCCACAGTGCCTTAATAAATGGCAGTCTGGTGTATGGTAAGAGCACTTCACATGAGATCAAATCTCTTAACATACTTGAACTATGTTAATACCCTATTATTAACCCACTGGTACTATGTTGTATAGTAGATCTAGCCCATGGTAACCACCATTCTATTCTCTCCTTCTTTTGATTCCTCTCCAAACATGCTCAGAGATATGTGAGTGCCACCTCGCCTTCTCTTTCTCCTGATAGTCAATCATCAGGAAATTCATCTAGTTCTAAATGCAAATCATATTCAGAACATTTTCCATCACCTTTCAATGATACCCTGGGCTCAAGTCACAGTGACTTCTAGCCTGAAGGGAGCTTTCAATTTAATTCAGTGAAAAACAAAATCCTCCCCACTCCACTGTCGGCCCCGGCTGTCTCTGAGGTCATCTGCTAAGCACACCCTGTGCTCACTGAGCTGCAGCCACACGGACCCTTCTCCATCCCACGCTCGCAATTCTTCCCTTCACACTGTTCTCTTCCAGAAATACCTTTCCTCTAAAGATACCTCCTTGGTATCCTTCAAGTAATTATTCAAACACTTGGCCACCTTACTTTTTTCCTTTTATCTTCATTTTTATTGCTTAATTGACAGATAATAATTGTACACCTTTATGGAATACAGTTAATATTTTTGGTTACTTATACAGTGTGAATTGATCCAGTTAAAATGCTTAAATTATTCATCATCTCAAACATTGATCTTTTCTTTGTGATGAGAACATTCAAAATCCTCTGTGCTATCCCCCAAACAACCTCTCCACCACTCACTCCAACTCCAGCACTACCTCCTTCCATTTTTCTCCAAAGCACTCATTTATTTATATCATATGAAACAATTTATTTAATTGTGTATACTGTCATTGGATGGACCCCAGTAGAATGTAAACTTCCTAGAAGTAGCATTTTACAAAACCCTGAATAAAGTAATCAATAAATGTTCTATGTAAGACAGGTTTTGAAGCCGGGTGTGGTGGCACACGCTTGTAATCCCAGTACTTCGGGAGGCAGAGACCGGAGGATCTGGGTTCGCAGCCAGCCTCAGCTCTCTCTCTCTCTCTCTCTCTCTCTCTCCTTAGCAAGGCCCTCCGCAACTTCGTGAGACCCGGTTTCAAAATAAAGTATAAAAAGTAGGGCCGGGGGTGTAGCGCGGAGGTAGAACGCCCCTGGGTTCAATCCCTGGTACCACACACAAAAAAAAGACAGGTTTTGAATGTCCCTCTCTTGGAAGGAGCATGCTATAGTTAGATATAGAATGTTTCTTTGACGAGCTCATTTTTAATGTCCAGAGTGGATATAATTAAGCCTTGAGGGTTGTAATCTCATCAGTGTGTAAATCCATTGTGATGGGTTTACTGAGTGGTAACCCAGGCTGGTAGGGTGTGACCGGAGATGGTGGGTCCTTGGGGGTGTGGCTCAAGGATTGTGCTTGTGTTTTTTAATCTGTTTTCTTGCTTGCTCTCTTGCTTTCTGCCTCCATGATGTGAGAGCAGAGCCCCTGCTCTCTCCCTCTCTCTGCTTCCTGCCACCATGCCCAAGATCCACAGATACCAGCCTCACAGGAACTCAACCGGAATCGCCAAAAAACTGTGTCAATAAATCTTCCTTCCTGTAAGTTGTGTGGTCAGTTGTTGTGGATTATATCAGTGAAAATGTTGACTGAGACAGGGCATTTATTATTAAAAATATCCTGTGAAATTGTTTGAGACATCTTGCAAGAAATAATTTTGTCCATTTTATTTAACCAAAATTTTTGCAAATATATTGGATCCCAGAAATATGTTGGGTATTATTTTAGCTCTATTGCATCTGCACCCTACCAATATTTATGACACCTCAAAACATAATGATGTTGTCACCATAGAAACTTTAAGCAATTTGTGGACTTACAAATTCTTGAGGAAAAACATTGTGAGGAAGAATATTAGAACCTGTGTGGCAGAAGCTATTGATACAAGACCCAACCCCTGTGCCAGACCCACTTCCATGACTTCAACCTGCCTTCCAGCCTGTGTCTGAATTCTGGCTAAGAGATTTCTCTGGGCCACTTTACCCATAACTGAAGACAACCAAAGGTGTTCAGCCCTAGTCCCATAACTGCAGGTAGGGGTGCTATTCTGAGCCTTGTGTTCTCTTCCTGTTCCAAATGCCCCCCAGCAGGACTTGAAGCTCAGTCACCCCCATTGCAGCTACTGACTGCCTTTCCAGCCTTTCCTCAGTTTCTCTAATCTCTACCAGCCCCACCTTCTCTCTTCCCCAAAAAACCTGCCTGTCTTCAAATTCTTGCCTCGTGATTTGCTTACAAAATAACTCAAAGGCAATCCTTATCCTGTTATTTATTTATTTATTTATTTATTTATTTATTTATTTATTTATGATACTGGGGATTGAACTCAGGAGCATTCTACCTCCAAGCTACACCCCCAACCCTATTTTATTTTTTATTTTGAAACAGGGTCTCACTGAGTTGCTGAGGGCCTCACAAAGTAGCTGAGGCTGACGGCAAACCTGTGATCCTCCTGTCTCAGCCTCCCCAGAACTGGGATTACAAGTGTGTGCTACCACGCCTGGTGCTTAACCTGTTTTGAACCAAAATCTGCTTAGAAACATTTAGTAAGGGCATCTTACTCAGAGATACATGTGTGTCACCTCACCTTCTCCTTCACCTGAAATTTAATCACTGTATGATTGAGGAAATGTTCAACCTTCTCTATCCCTATGCCATATGTCACCAGCGGCTCTTTCTTCGAATCCATTTTTCCTTGACTTTTGTCTCTCTGCCTTTCTTTGCAGAAACTTTTAACGGTGTGGGTACCATCCCACTCCTGAAACCAATAGTGACAGTTATTTCTAATTAACAATCTTTTTCTGCTGTTCTTGCAGTGAGTGTTTGACTTGAAAGAATTCTTGTTGTCGTTTATACAGTTTTTAAACTGGGGGAGAGTCCAGGTGAACAGTAAGTGTTGACTACATAGACAGACAACAGAAGCCCCCTGACTTGCCAGCCTTTCACACGTGAGGAAATCGATGTACAGATTGGTGAATTATGTTTGACTGAAGATACTGCCTGATTGACAAAAGCCAAACACTAATTCTTACTAATCTACAGAGCTCTAAGTGATGCTAATTATAATGTGATATCTGTGAGTTAGTATAGACTACAAGGATCACAAGAAAAATTCCCCTTTCCTTTTTTTTTTTTTTGTGTGTGTGGTACTGGGGATGGAACTCAGAATCATTCTACCTCCTGGCTACACCCCCAGCCCTGTTTTATTTTTTTATTTGGAAACAGGTTCTTGCTAAGTTGAAGAGAACCTCACTAAGTTTCTGAGGCTGTCCTTGAACCTGCAATCCTTTGTCTCAGCCTCCCAAGTACTGAGATTATAGGCATGTGACATTACAACCAGCAATTTTTTTTTTTGGTAGTGATGGGAATTAAACCCAGGGGCATTGTACCTCTGAGCTACAACCCCAACCCTGTTATATTTTTTACTTGGAAACAGGGGCTCACTAAGTTGCTGAGGCTGGCTCATGTGCCACCACACCTGGCTAAATTTTGAGAAAGAGTAAAGGAGCTTTGGGTAAAATTATGTGACAATATTGCGTGCATTTTTATATGACCATTAATCTCACAAACAAGTATAATTCCTCTTACAGTTGATTTATATATTCCCCCTAATTATGTGTGTTGCACTTCTATTTGAAGATTAGACAAATGTTATAAAACACATATTACTTATGTAAGTAGATATCATAGCCCAATTTTCAATACTACCATTTAAACTTTATCTTAGAGGGGAAAAAAAAGATGTGGGATCAGCTCACCAGGTGAATATTTCCCTTATTATATTTTTAAATTAAATTTTGTGTCTAGTCTGGTGTTTTCACATTTTATAAACCCTTTCTGGCTGGGGGAGAAACTTCCCCTGCTGGGGAAACCAGTCCTCCTTGGTAACAAAGAGTCCAGGAAGGAGTCTCTCTCTGATGTGCAGACTTATGAGTTCTGAGCCACTAACTCCATCTGACCTGTGTGCCTCAGGAATCAATGTTGCCCTGCCTTGATTGCAGGAGGCCAGGTGCTAGGAAAATAGAGACCACCTATACGGGTTAGAGCCCACCGAAATTATTTAAGCCAGCCACCCCTAAGATGTTCTCCCTTCTCTGCCTTGTGGCTTGGGCTCCCCCTGCCCTGCTGTCTCCTTCCCGGCATGGTGCTCATCATATGTGCTCCCATGTGGCCAGTCACTCCTCCTGTCTCCAGGCCTGGGAGGACAATCATAACCAGGCTTTCCTGAGCCTCTGCCCTGGGTCCTCTTACTCAGACACAAAACACTTCTCTGCCCCTGAGGAACCTGCCTGATGTCACAGGAGGGATAAAAAGAGAGCCATTTGGGGCAGTGATGAAAGTATGCAATCCCACATCCATTAAGTCATCATTTTGATAGTATTGCTTCTTCACGTGTAAAGTGAGCCAAAAAAAAGTCCTCTACTGTACATTAAAAGTTTAGATAAGCCGGGCGTGGTGGTGGCGCAACCTTGTAATCCCAGTACTTGGGCGGCTGAGACTGGAGGATCACAGGTTCGCAGCCAGCCTCAGCTACTTAGTGAGACCCTGTTTCAAAATAAAGAATAAAAAATAGGGCTGGGGGTGTAGTTCAGAGGTAGAATGCCCCTGGGTTCAATCCCCAGTACCGCAAAAAATAAATAAATAAATACATAAAGGTTTAGATAAGGTAAATAAAATAAATTAGCTAGGTGAAATTAAGTAAAAGTAATGGCATAGTAAAGGGCATGTATTAGACTTCCAATAAATTTTAATTCTTTTACTCTCCTTTATTTGTACCTTATCTAAGAATTTTGAAAGCAAAAAACAGCTTAGTAATCCGCTTCTGTCTTACAAGAGAATAGACACTTAAGAGCTTCCGTTTCATTGAAGGTTTTAAAGATGAAGTTAATCTTGCATTATCAATGTTCATCTAAGTAAAGATAATCAGACTATTTGAGGGAGAAAAAAAAGAGTGCTAACTCTTTGAAAGAAAAGTAATAGATGACTTTGTTTTGGAAGAGTTAACTCTTCCATTATCAAGAGAATTCTAAAAAAGGCATTTACAGAGACTTGAAGATAATGTATTTAGTGGGATGAAAACAGACACTGAACACAATTTAGAGAAGTTCAGGTTTAATGTCTTCCAAATTCCAACGGGGAAGCAACCTCAAGGCAGAGTGGGTTAACGCCCTCACTCGTCTCATTCCCTCGTGGGCAACTGCAGCATGGACTAAAATCCCAGGGTTTTGAGATTTGCATTGCTCTGTGGTTCTCGATGCTGGGGTCTTAGGAGTAGTTTTCATCTTGCTCACCCACCCTGTGTTTCCAGTTTAATCAGATCTCAGCAGCTGGGAAGGTTTTATTTCTAAAATACTTCTAAGATTCTGATTGAGCGATCTAAATCACAATGCATAAACAGACAGTTAGCTGCCCTTTACTATGATCCTTCAAGTCCCCCAAGTTTTCAGTAATTACTGTTCTAAGGCAAAAAAAAATATGTAATTATTCAGGTGAAAAATGAATTGGTAACACCTGTGTGAGACTTTCTTTTCTTTTCGCATAATGTAGGAATCTTCTTTGAAAATGTAAGTTATGATATGCAGCTCCAGGAAAAATGTTTTAAACAACTCTAGAAAAATATTTAATGGTAATGTATATTGAATTTATTACTATATCTATTATATTTAATGCTATATGAAATTATTTAGCATATATATGTATATACATATATACATATATATATAAATATATACATACATATATACATATACATGTACATATATATATATATGTATATATATATATATATATGTACATATATATATATGTAAGTTGCTATCAGGGAAGAAAAATCATAAATAAGTTTGTAACCTGTCACATCATGCTGGAATTTGGGCCATGCACAAATCATTTTAGCATAACCTAATCATTAGCAACTTTTTCATATACTTTTATTGGTGCATTGTAATGATACATCATAATGAGGTTCAGCGTGATAGAAACATATATACACACAGCGCTTGGTGTGGTTCCCTGGCAAATGGTTTTTAATTGATTAAATCAAGTAATCACATTGTGAAACAATATCAGTTTTTAAATTTTAATCATATATTGTGTTTGATTATATTAACTATCAAATTCAGCTAAAATGAATAGTTAGGGAATATTGTTGAGATGGAGGTAAATGCCTCTGGGTTCAACCCTAAGTATCACACACACAAAAAAAGAAAGAATTACTTTATTTCCTTGAAATTGCAAAAATATTTCTGTATGATAATTCAAATATTTAAACCTTAACATATATTTGCCAATTTTGTTAAGACTTTAAAAAAATTTAACTGGAATAGGAGGGATGATTTGAAATATTTAGACTGAATGAATAAAATAACATCATTTTTTAAAAGTTCTAAAATCAAAGATAAAGAGATGAAAAAGATTCAAGAAAATGTGATTTACATAGAGTATATTTAAGGAGTATTCACTGTCTAAGAGACAACCTCAAATAAAACCCAAAGCAAAGAAACACTGGAAAATTGTAAATGTCTCAGAAGAATTATATTCCATAGTAAAAAAAAGCATTGCTTTTATAATTTAGTGTTTGAAAATAATTGCTTGTTGTACATGATGTGTATGATCTGTGCTTCCAGAGAAATCCTTAGAACCCTTTCATTTCCAGATATTCTTAGTTCTTGTATGTGTTGAATTCTTACATTTTTTTTGCCCCATGATGATCCTTCTTTTACCATGAATCCTGGTATATAGCTCCTCCTTCTTTTTACAAACAAAACTATATCTTCTCAGCATGCTCCAATCTTTAGTCAAATCGTTCATTCAATAGATATATGTTGAGCTTCTCTAATTGTGTGACACTACAATAATAAAAAAAGACGCAATATCCCAACCTTCATGTCCCAGCCTAGTGAGGACATGTCTTCATTGTTAACGTCCTCTGTTATTATCTGCATCTTTCCAAACATGACCGTTTCTTCCATGGTGCCTGAAATAACCTACTAACGGCAGCTGCAGGTCCTGCTACTTAGAATGTTCTGCAGTAGGAGATGGAACCCAGGCTGTGACTCACAAAACTTACATATGGCACATACTATATATGTAACATGAAGGAAGGAACTTAGTCTGTCTGTCCTTCCTTCCTTCCTTCCTTCCTTCCTTCCTTCCTTCCTTCCTTCCTTTCCTTCCTTTCCTTCCTTTCCTTCCTTTCCTTCCTTCTTTCTTTGTACTGGGGATTAAACCCAGGGCCATTGTACCTCTGAGCCATACTCCCTAGCCCTATTTTATATTTTATTTGTGAAACAAGGTCTCACTAAGTTGCTGAGGGTCATGCTAAATTGCTGATTCTGGTGTTGAACCTGCGATCCTCCTGTCTCAACCTCCCAAGTACTGGGATTCCAGGTGTTTAACACCATACCCAGCTGGAATTTAGTCTTTCTAAGGCTTCTTTTCTCATTTGTAAGAAGGCTATAATGATAATTTATGTTGGGGTTTATATATGTTGTGGGGATCAATGGGGCACCACACAAAAGTGCTTTATAAGTGTCAAGCACCATGCAGGCTTAAGTTTACACCTTTCCTGCAGGTTTTTCCACATCCCACTCAATGTGTCTAGTATGGAATTCATTAAACAGTTATGCAAAAAGCATTCTGTCCATGTGCTGGCTCTTAGAGCAGCACTAGTTGCTACTGTTCCTTGTAACCATTATGTCTCCATTCCAGTGTCTCACATCTGAGATTCTCATTTTTTTTGATTACCTAATTGCTGTCATCTTCCCATTTGTGCTTTAAAACAACAAAAACAAAACCTCAGAGTCACTTTAAATCACCTCTTCTCCCTAACTGTCAATATCCAGTCAATTTCTTCCCAGTTTGCCGATGTTCCCTTTGAAAATTTTTAACCTCTTTGTCATTATTTCTCTTATTTCAATAGCTATGAAAGAAAATCAGAAAATACATCACTTGAGCATTGTATAATTATGTTTAAAACTGCCCCTTGTTTGCAAAATTAAGCAAACTTGCTTTAAAAACCCACTTTCACCAAAGTTGCTAGCAGAGTGATTTATTGTAATATATATATATAGGGACTGGGTAGAAGAACACACTTAGGAAGTTGTTTTTTTTTTTAATGTGGCATGTCTATGGCACAGTGAGATAGCTAGAAGGGTAAACACACACATGCACACATATGCATGTGTTTTTCAAACCCTGGGCATAAGAATAACCACCGAACATGGATAGAGGTATTTTTGCATGATAACCCAAAGGAGAATTCATGACATTAAGATTTATTCCCTTCACTTTTTGCCTACAAGGTAAAAACTGATTCATGAAGATCAAAGTAAATAGAGAATTGCTTTCTCTTCACTAGTCATGTAGATAGGCATGCTAGGATTAAATAGGACTTCCCTAAGGAATAGAATTTAGATGTGACTCAAAAGCAGAAGATGGACAAGAAGACCCTCTAGAAATCAGAGTTGTTAACTACCTCTCAGAGGACTTAGTACAAAAAATTAATGTGTTTATACTTTACACATACCACTACTCAGACACCCCTACACACACCTTTTATACACACTTCTACATATAGAGATTGATAAATATCTAGATACTGAAGAAGAGGAGAAGGAAGACACTCTTGTTATGATTTTTATTTTAAAAAGAATTCTTCCTCTAAACTTCTATATGCTTCTATAACATTAAGAAAATGTTAATACAAGGATTTTCATTTTATTTAATACAAAGAAATTCACTTTATCTATTATATAAGTAATTATATATGCTCAGTTAATTAAAATATTTTTAAAGAGCTGCTATTGCATTTTAAACTATACTGAATATACAAAGAGAAATTTATAAGTTTTTCAATTGCATTTATTGATATGATGAATAAAATATTCTACCATCAGCATATCTTTATATTACACCATAAATCCTACTTAGTCATCATGCATTAATGCAGGTTGGAGCTATATTGTTTCCTACTTATTTAAGGTTTTTCACTAATAAAAAAGATAATTGGTATGTTTTGCTATATGTTGAGCTCTTTTTATGTCAGTTTAATCTTAGCTTCATTTTAAACAATAAAATTTCCATTTTTTTTTCTATTCCATCGCTTCAGGAAAGGAAAAGCAGTGTTTTAAAGTTTTTATGTAGACATTGCACATTTATTATTAAATTTACTTCTAGGTATTTCTTTTGCTACAGTAAACGAATTATTCTGCTGCATTTCTAAAAGTGTTGATAGAATATGTGGAAATACTGAATAATTAAGTGCAAGTAAAATACCATTAAAGTTCAATAAAATAAATATAGGATTTCTAATTTGAATTTAGTTTGTTCAGTGGTTAGGCCTTTCTCAACAGCGTATCACACTAGGTATATCTGAAATAATTAATAAATTCAAATTATTTATTTATTTTTTAATGGCAAAGTTTGTTTTGAGGAACATCACAAGTAGGAATGGTTGGCCATTTAACACTGTGTCAGCTGTGGCTGTGTAACATGCGGCCTATACAAAATCTCAAAGTCTTACTGCCGAAGGATTTCTTTCTGATGCACATACTTCCTTAGGGTGCGTGGGTGTGACCTGGTCCAGATTGGGTTCTGCTGGAGCTCTGCTTCCGTCTGCAACTCCAGCTGGGCTTGGGTTCTAGCTAGAGCTGGACTTGGGTCTTCCTATATTTCATGATGGTGACGTGGTTGAGAGGGTCATAGTGACTGGAAGAAATTCCTGTTAACAGTGGATCACAAGATGCCAGGATGCAAGACCAGTCTGGCAAACCAATTTAAATTCTCTACTCTTGTCACATCTATTAACTCCTTGTTGGCCAAATGAGTCACATCGACAAGGACAAACTCAAAGGGTGAGAAAGGACACTCTTGGTATGATGACACACAGGGTTTTCATGTAGAATACTGATAAGGAGAAGTGAAAAATTCAGACTAATATGTCAAGTTTCAACAGTGAGGGTGCATTCACACTGCATATTACATAAAAAAGGAACTTTCCTTGTACATAAAGAGCTCCCACAAATCCATTAAAATTAAATTGAAGAATAAAAGAAAAATTAACACAAGATGAATAGACAGTTTTCAGGAAGTAAGTAGGCTTTAATAATATGCAAAGATATTCTATCTCATTCAAATTGAGATATATGTAAATTAAATTTGGCAAAGATGGGCAAAAACGAGAACAAAATAGAACTGTCTTGTGTTGGTGAGGCGTGCTCATACATTACTGATGGTTGTGTGAAAGAACATACCTACAGAAGAAATTAATGTGAACACCTACATAGATATTTGCATATGTGTTTTACATCTATGTTTTGCATAGATATGTTTAAAATGTACATCATTTTAGATCTAGCACATTTAATTCTTTATACACATATATTCTTATACAAATAAATATATATATATATATATATATATATATATATATATATATATTTGCCCTCCTAGTATGTCTCTACATTTGCTAAATAATTGCATACAGTCTCATTCATGGCAATAGTTTAAAACAGTAGGAGATTGGCAACATATTAATGGTTGTCATTTCCTATTTCTTATTTAAATCCTACTACATCTGTGCAAATATACTCAGCCTTTAGAAAGAATTAGCCAGCTGTACTTGTTCTGATGTAGAAAGATCTTCATGACATATTAAGAGCCAGGCATGGAGACACATGCCCGGTAATCCCAGTACTTGGGAGGCTGAGACAAGAGGATCACAGGTTAGAGGATAGCCTCAGCAATGTAGTGAGACTCTCAGCAACCTAGTGAGACCCTGTTTCAAAATAAACAAAAAAGGACTGGGGGTGTAGCTCAGAAGTGGAATATCTCTGGGTTCAACTCTCTCTCTTTCTCTCTCTCTCACACACACACACACGAGTGAAAACAGCAATATGATGGAAAAAACTTTATGGAATCCTCACATTACAGTAGAAAAATAAAAAACATAGAATAAGATTCTGTCTATGGGAAAGGTGGTAAACATGCAGAATATTCCTGAAAATTAAATAAGAATTTAATAGAAGGCTGTCTCAGGGAAAGGAAATTTGGAAGCAATTCGCATCTGTCACTAAGGTGAAATTGAAAACAAAACAAATAAACAAACAAAACCCCCAAACCAGTCTTCCCTGTCAGTAGTCATCTAAAGAGCCCTAGCTGATTTTAAGCATTTAGGGAAAATGTATCAGTGTGTATCAGTGTAGTTACACCTCGACATTCAACTGGAGGACTGGTGGTAGTTTCTGATTTTTGAATAGCCTTGGAATTGACTTTTCTAATAACCTTGGTAGTGCTTAGATGCCTTTTATACATTTTGGAGTTGAGTGTATATATATATATATATATATATATATATATATATATATATACTCAACAAATAGAATATTAATTTTAATGTGCACATTTCTGCAGGACAACCACCATCCTCTTCCGTTTTCTTTGAATATCCAGATTTATTCACTGATGATTTTGATAATCACAATCTAGACTATAATAATTCCCTTATTATACTTCAGCCTTAGAAAATTATCTGCTCAAAAATTGTATAATACTTTAATTCCATCATTATAAATGTTATCTTCTAAAGATGTCAAATACAGCAATTGAAACGAAGCCTTAAGGATATTTTTTTTCCTTGTGGGGGAATTTCTCAAACTTAAGATATGTTGATCAATCTTCTTGAAAGAGAATGGATATAATAAGCTAAACTATCTGGTATTTTAAAACTACAGAAATTTTTTGACATACTAAAATATGAAATACTTCTTGACCAAACACTTGCTTCCTCGTAAGAAATTATGTCTTTTAACAGAACTTTGTCATTTCAGTCTGATGTGAGCTTACTTGTTCAGTCTTTTACTTACAAAGTCTAAGTGAAGTTAAAGTAACTGGTGTGGTAACTGAGGTAGTCTGCCACAGAAAATCTTAAAAAAACATTACAGTGACTTATTATTATTCTTATTTTTTTGCTTTACTGGGGCTTGAATTCAGGGCTTTGAGCATACCAGGTAAGCACTCTACCACTGAACTACACTCCCAGCCCTAGAAGGAATTACTGATGATGAAGGGGTCTAAATTTCTCTATGGATTAAGCTATAAATCTCCAACTATGATACTGAGGACTGTATTGATGCTTTTGATTCTTAGTTTCCTTATACATAAAACGTGAATGATAATAATGACCTGTATTTGGCTTGTGAGACCCAAATGATATATATTGGAAGAGCACCTGAGAAAAAAATAATTGGTAGATATCTTTAGTTATTTTGCCAAAATTTTCATTAAGTGACCAAGACACTTAAAGATCTTCTGCCACTTCTCATTATCATCTCTAAAGGAATGTTTGTAATTTGTGGCATGTTTATTTATTATAACTAGTGCTAGTCACACAAGAATAAGTAAGAAAAAATGGATTCTACCTTTGTAATATTCAAGGCCTCCCTCTTTATTTGAACATATAGATGATAGATAATTGATAGATGATCTATATTATACACTAAGGGTGAATTGATATAATATAATATATATATATAAATTGATATTATACATATTATGTATATATATTTTTTTGCTGTACTGGAAATTGAACCCAGGGGCCTTCTACCTCTGAGCTACACCCCCAGCCCTTTTTTTATTCTTTATTTTGAAACAGGGTCTCAGTAAGTTGCAGAAGGCCTCACTGAGTAGCTGAGGCTGGCCGTGAACCTGTGATCCTCCTCTCTCAGCCTCCCAAGTACTGGGATTACAAGCGTGCGCCACCATGGCCAGCTGTATTCCCCTTTCCAGCTACTATCTCAGATGTCTTGTCTTGCTGATACTTAATCTTCTATTTCATTCCATGATTTAAATCCCTGGAGGAAGGGGGCACTTATAAGCACAGAGATTTTTATATCCTTTCATCACAGACTATTGGCTTCTTTTTTTCCTTCCTTCAAAAAAAATGAATACACATTTGAGTTTCACTAAACTTGTGAATTTGAGCAATGATCTTACAAGCAATCTCAACAAGGGGTTTTGAATGCTCTTAAAGGAGAATTCTGACTTCAGAAGTGGCAAGATGTTTTTAGAAAGAACAGTGATGCGAGAGGGAATGAATAGAAAATGAATGCCCCTTTTGCCATGATTACCTACCCAGAGCAGAAATCCAAGAATGGAGAGTATTCCCATAATTTCAAAATCCACCCACCAACAAGAAGTCATCCAAGGCAGAAAAATGATTTATATCTGTGACGTACACTCATTTTGATACTCTTTATCATATTTAAATTTTATTAAACCGGGCATGGTGGCGCACGCTTGTAATCCCAGTACTTTGGGAGGCTGAGACCGGAGGATCCGGGTTCGTGGCCAACCTCAGCTCTTTCTCTCTCTCTCTCTCCCTGTCTCTCTCTCTCTCTCTCTCTCTCTCTCTCTCTCTCTCTCTTTCTCTCTACTTAGTGAGCCCCTCCACAACTTCGTGAGACCCGGTTTCAAAATAAAGTATAAAAACTAGGGCCAGGGGTATAGCGCAGAGGTAGAACGCCCCTGGGTTCAATCCCCCGTACGGCAAAAAAAATTTATTAAAATTAGTAGGAATAAGAATATAAGTTTTATAGATGGAAAACTGAATTCAGAGAAAACTAGTGGTTAAATAGTTGTTCAAACTCTCCCTGAAAGTAATTTAAAATCTTAGTAGAACATAGAATTTTTAATTTAGACCCCCAATAATTGAATGATTATAGTTGGTTGGGATAATAAATATAAGGAGAGAAACATAAAATTAGTCTAAATCATATTCCATACCACACTGCATAATCATCATATAATTTTTTTTTGGTACTGAGGATTGAACCCAGCAGCATTCTACCACTGTGCTACACCCCCAAGCCATTTGTTTATTTATTTATTTATTTTCTTATTTATTTATTTATTTTTGGTACTGTGTATTTCACCCAGGGGCATTCTATCCACCCTTTTTTATATTTTTATTTTGAACCATGGTTTCATTAAGTTGCTGAGGGTCTCCTCATTAAGTAGTTAACTCCTCACTCACTAAGTGGTTAAGGCTGGCCTTGAAACTGCAATCCTCCTGTCTCAGCCTCCCAAGAACTGGGATTATAGATGTGTGCCACCATGCCAGGCTCACCCCTAGCCCTTTTTATTTTTTTATATTTTGTCTTTTTTTTGCGGTACCAGGGATTGAACCCAAGGGCGTTCTATCTGCGCTACACCCCTGGCCCTATTTTTTATACTTTATTTTGAAACCGGGTCTCACGAAGTTGTGGAGGGCCTCACTAAGTAGAGAGAGAGAGAGAGAGAGAGAGAGAGAGACAGAGACAGAGGCAGGGGGAGAGAGAGAGAGAGAGAGAGAGAGAGCTGACGCTGGCTGCGAACCTGGATACTCCGGTCTCAGCCTCCCAAAGTACTGGGATTACAAGCGTGCGCCACCATGCCTGGCATTATTTTTTTATATTTTGAAACAGGGTCTCGCTAATTTGCAGAGGCCAGCCTCTATCCTGTGATCCTCTTGTCTCAGCCTCCCAGGTATGGGGATCATCATATAAAATTCTTAGTAATAATCTAAATTCAGGGACACTATACTGAGTAGAAAAGCACTTTATTGCAGTTAGCTAGAAAAAGCAAAAGTTATTATAATGTCATCTTCATCTTAAATCTATTTGATTCAGACCTGATTATATTACACATGCCTTAAGAGAACTTATGATAGAATTAGTAATGGAGATTGTTGGGTATATGTTAATGCATAAGCATTTATTTATGTAACAAATTTGTGCAGCAATTTTGTAGTCCAGTTGAAATATACATTACTTTCTTTTACTTCCCTCTAAGAAAATATTGGCATTTTAAAAAAATTCAAAACTTTTCCATTAGAATGTCATTGTCTCTAAGCGCATAAATTAAAAGCAAATTTATTTTAGAGGACAGTCATTGACAGTCACAGAGCAACTGCAAAGAAGAAGAGAACCTGTGGATTATTGGAAATGAACCACGGGAAGCCCAGCAAGTTCCCACCACCAGGAAAAATTGCAGCTATTGATACAAAATCAGGCTGACACTGGCCTTGAAACACAGAATCCAAAAAAAAAAAAAAGAAAATAATAACTGCAAAATTAAAGCACAGCTTCTTAGGAGTTTTGCTAAACATTTTCTAATTAAATAGAGCACAAACAGCAAAAATTGACCTATTTATAAGAAAGTTGATTAGAAACTAATGTAGGACTTAAAGTACCCACTAACAAATTTAGAGCTGGATTCTAAATACAGATTCATAGTCACAGAGGGAGATCAAAGAACTATTAAATTAACTTACTGCAAGTATTATAGTGGAAATTATTACATTTATATGATATTTCCCTAGTGGTTTACTCCACAATGCCCAGTTCAATAATGCAATAGCAATTGCCTAAAAACAATAGTTCTGATGGTAATAAAAATGCATCTTTAAAATAAGGCAGTGTGCACACTGTACTGAGAACCTACCTGTTTCCAACAGCATCTCTGCCACCATGGACTGTGGGTCAGTCACTCCCCAGCCTCCCTCCAGGTCCCGGTGCCCTGTCTAAAGAGTGAGCCAGGTTAATTAGAGGACGAGGAAGTGGCTAACACTGCATGGCAATGATTTGTGAAGAACAGGCTGGTGCAGAGGCTCAGAATCATTCTCACCGGTCTTACTGTCAAAGCAAACATCAAGACAGTAGCAAAGGTAGCCTGGGACTCAGTCTTAGGAAACCCATCGATGATACTGTTAGTTATTACCCTATCAGCTGCCCCCATCGATGATACTATTAGTTATTATCCTATCAGGTGCCCCCATCGATGATACCGTTAGTTATTACCCTATCAGCTGTCCCCATCGATGATACCATTAGTTATTACCCTATCAGCTGCCCTTGCTTCTTTTAAGAAGTCATACTTTCTAAATGATGCTTCCCCCAGAGACTTTGCCTTTTTTCTTGCAATTCCATTGTTTTTTCTACCCATCTCATCTTCCAAGACCAGGCAAAGACCTTCCATTTGACAAATGAAAATATTGGCTATTTTGTTCTCAAAAGTGCTAATGCAGGAGAGTATATGTTGTTTAATAATAAAATGTCTCTTTGTTGGCCAGTGTACTAAAATCCACTTACGCATTCCTCTCATGATTAGACTCATGGGGGTGCTCAGCACTTGGGAGAACGAAATGTGGCAAGTCAGATAGAGATTCTTACAGCATCATTCTACCTGCTTCTGGAGGATGGCAAGACTTACATGACTCTATACATCCTGGGAGATGGACTTGAGGGACCAGGGCCTGGATGGGTTCCCTGACTACTGGAGGATTTCATTAGCCTTGGTCTGGATAAAGAGAAACTAGCAGGCAATCATTCATCCTTTCTTTGTTTTCAAAATAAGTTTCCTATAGGATATAGGATATAAGTTTCCTATAGTGTTACAGTTAGATATAGAATGGCTCCTGATGAGCTCATAAATTGGTTTTTAGAGCTGATGTAATTGAGTCATGAGGGTTGTAATCCCAGCAGTGAATAAAACCACTATAATGGATTTATCTGGGTGGTGGCCTGGGCTGGTAGGGTGTGCATAGAGAAGGTGGGTCCCTGAGGTGCAGCCTTGGGGATTATACATGGTTCCTCCTCCCCTTGCTCGCTCTCTCTTTGCTTCTGGCCTCCATGGTGTGAGGAGCACAGCCTTGTGCTCTCCCTCTCTCTGCTTCCTGTCTCCATGCCCTGAGATCCATGGTCCCCAGCCTCACATGGACAGAACCCCAAAATATCCAAGGAAAAACATGAGGAAATAAATCTTCCTTCCTCTAAGTTGCATGATCAGTCTTTGTATTATAGCAGTGAGAATGCTAAGACATATAGTAACTGGTACAAAAATCCTTGAACATTTTTTCAATGACTACATGTGAGCCTCTGACACATGAATAAACATGATCCAATATTACTAATTTGACTTGGAATTGAAATCATGTTCATAAACAGAGGTGAAGGAAGTATCAGAAGGTGCCCTGCTTTGGACTGTCATGTCCCTAAACTGTTTTTCATTTTGTTTTTTAGCTTTCTGATTTGCAAACTGTTATTAAGAAGGAAAAAATTTCAACAAAAATATATTTATTATCAAATCCAACAGTTCGTGGAAATGCAGCTATGCAACCCTTGTTTGTGAGATTCATGGAGATAGATAGAGATAGAAATATAGATAGAGATAGAAATATAGATAGAGATAGAAATAGAGATAGAGATAGAAAGAAACTCTGAAAAATAAACCAAGGCCACAAATATTCAAATCTATTCAATTCAGTATCATGAGAATTTATGATCATATTCAGGAATCTACAAAGGGTCCTCATGTTAATATTTCATATCTGATCAACAAATACTTGTTTCAAGTTCTCATCCGAAAACATTACATTTATTTATACTGTTTTCTTGCTTCACCAAGACTGAACACATTAAGTTTAATTAAGAAACTTCACCTCTGAATTCCTATTTGGTTCTGGAAATAGTGCCTATTAAGAAATAAATGTCACATTTGTATCAAATGCTAATGTGATAAGCAATGGTGGAGTCTCTGGATGGTGGATTTTTTTTTTCTTTCTGCACTATTTTAAAACTTAAGAGTTGGTATAGAATTTTGTGGTGGTGAGATTCGGATTATAGTTTAAATTAAATTATTAAACAGAGAGTCATCTTAAAGTTGGAGAAATAGATTTCATTTATATGAACATAGTGAATTAAAATAATGAAATCTCTGAGCCGGGTGTGGTGGTGCATGCCTGTAATTCCAGTACTTGGAAGGCTGAATCAGGAGGATTACAGGTTCGAGGCCAGCCACAGCAATTTAGCAAGACTCTCAGCAACCTAGTAAGATCCTGTTTCAGAACAAAAAATTAAAAAGGGCTGGGGGTGCGTAGCTCATAGGTAGGAGGCCTCTGGGCTCAATACTAAGTACCACCCCCCAAAAATATCTGTCTGGTTATAGTTTTACTTATATTAAATGAAAACAAGCTATAATTTGCTATGTTACTCTATTCATATGTAGGGCAAATGTAGACAATTCCGCTGACCATATTTAGTCAGATTTATGTATATGTTGACTCCCTCAGAATGTACCAGATTGCACTTCCCTTTGTGGGTGAAAAGACTTGTGCTTTGAAAAAAAAAATGACTTATCAGAGCACTGCAGTGATGGGAATGATGACTTTTGAAGTTAATAATATAGAATTAGAGTTATTTATTTAATTGGTTCCAGTCCACTGCCATGTTTAACAAGCTCAGATAAATGGGCTAATCTTTCACAATTAGTCCACTAAAGTCTGGTTATTTTTAAAACTTTTATCATTTGTAATCAGAGGGTTTCCTAAGGCAGGCATTGTCCAGCACCTTTCTACTTTAAGGTCATTTAACTTGCTGTTTGGCTGTTTTCCCCGTGAATTTTGTTTGTTTTAGCATAAGGAACTCTAAAATCATAACAGACATCTGGAATTGCTGGACCACTTCGAGGAATGAAATGATCAGTTATTAGTGGCTAAATGGGCTTCTTCGTTCCTATTGAATAAGCATGTCCTATTTTTACATGCGTAAGCGCAGACTGTAAAATATAGGGCAATGACAACTTTTACATAGTGCTAATAACTGACATTATGTACTTAATCATAATGGGGCTGTATTATGCTACATTTATTATAAATAGAGGATTTTCATTTATTTAATTTCAAGTAGGACTCCCTTTTTAACTTTTTACAATCTCAGATAACTTATTGAAGAAAGACAAACATCTATGACTCTCCATCATTGAAAATCCAAGCCTTTTATATAATATAGTCAATCACAACCACTTTTATAAAATGGACAACTGGAAATAATTGACACACTATCACCTCCAGGTCAGAAGTAATAACCAAATATGTTTGTCAGTGAAGATGAAGTACCCTGAGCAAAGGTTTAATGACATGTGATCTCCTAGTTGACCCCTCGCCCTTTCCTCCGTCTACCAACTTTCTTTGACCTCTGACCAAGCCATCTCTCAGTCCGTCCACTGTTATTCCAGTCTTATGAACCCTCTGAAGTCACTTGCAGCTCTGTTTATGTCTCTTACCCAGGGGTGAACTCTTTACAACATGTGTGCTTTTGATGAAGTTTCAAACAAAAACTTCTTATTTGGATTACTTAATTGACATTTGACAATGGAATCAATTGATTTTCCAATTCAATTACATTAACTCTGCCTACTAAACACCACACATCTATTCCTGCACTCTTCAAGGAAGAGTCCCTTGAAAACTGAAATAGGTTAATATTTTTTAAAAAAGTATCCAAACCTCTGTTAATTCTAACATGATTGAATTCAATGATGGAAATTTAAATAACAAATGTATTGTCTGCTAACCATTTAAGAGCAAGAATAATTAAGTTTGTGGCTGCATTAAAGTGATTCAAAGAATAATTGAATTTCTAAGGATTATAACAATAACAAGAGAACAGGATATATTAAATTCCCTATTATAAAACATTAAAATATTGTTATTATTTTAAATAACATTTATTGTTATTTAAATAATATGATTGACATTTATGTGAGGTATTTCTGACACAAGGCAGTAAATTCAATCATAAATAAATATATAAAATAATTGATTGATAGTAATGTACTAGTAGTTGAATAATAGTAATGATAAAATTACCTACCCACATTGTTTTGAAAGTGGAAAAAACTCCATTAACCAAGATATGTTCTCCACAGGGGCCTTTAGCAGTACATGAGTGGTAGGTCCAGAACTTTCTGTAGCATGTACATGCAGAATCTCAAAACCGTGACCGGCTCACAGCCGGGGGGTGAGAAGCTCAAGTGTCCAGGAGAGAATTTTTATAAGCAGTTTTCTAAGAATGGAGGACTTCCTAACACCACCCCTTAAAGCTACCGTTAAATCTCAAAACTTGCCTGAATATAATTCCTGAAAAAAGTGGCAAAGGTTATCGAAGGGAAGAATAAGTACTAGAAATATAGAAAGTAATTTCAACACACAGAGGAAAATGCAATGAGAATTATCAGATAAGTAATAGGAAATGGGCCAAAAGAAAAAGCAGTATATTTATAGTAGTGGGAGGGAGAGGAAGTATTCTGAAGGGGGTTGGCGGTCAAAGGTGGTATCAACTTTTTTCATAGGATCTTAATATGATACAATAATGATATCTATATTTTAGGACAGAATTATGTGAATATAAAATGATCAGAAGTCAAAATATCAAAATGTTATCAATAATTGATGCCGGGTGGTGGTTCTTCAAATAATTATTATTTCTCTTCTTTTAATAGGTCTCAATAAATAAGAAGTTAATGAAGAAACAGAAATAAAAGCTATTTATCTTCTATTATATTTAGGGACCAAAATAAGCCATAAGACATTTTTATTATGGTAAGAGATTGAGAAAAGACTATTATAATTTGCCAAAATTTATATTTAAAATATTATGCTTGTTAATCTTTTTCCCTTTTGTGTTAGTTAGCTTTATGTTGCTGTGACCAAAATGCTTGACAAAAACAACATAGAGGAGGAAAAGTTTATTTTAGCTCACCATTTCAGAGGTCTTAGTCCATAGCTGGCTGACTCCATTGTCCTGTATGAGGTGAGGCAGAACATCATGGCAGAAAGGTGTGGCAGAGGAAAGCTGCTCAACTCATAGCAGGCAGGAAGCAGAGAGAGAGAGAGAGAGAGAGAGAGAGAGAGAGGGGAAGGAAGGTAATGGGGAGAACATAATCTCTTCCAGGGCAAGGCCCCAGGGACCTACTTTATCACAGGTCTCACCTCCCCTCCTAGTAGTCCATTCATCTATCAATGAATTAACCCATCAAATAGATTAATAGGTCCACTGATGAATTTAGAGTCCTCGTGATTCCATCATTTCATAAAAGACACACCTCTGAACCTTGCTGCATTGGAAACCATCATTTCAACCTGAGCTTTGGGGTACATTCCAAATCCAAACTCTTTGAGAAGAGGAGTAGTGAATCTTCTGTTTTGACATAGTTTATTGATGGAGAGGGGGAGGCCTATATTTTTCTCTTAAGCACTTTAACAGTAGCATACTTTACATTTTACACAGGTAGTATATTCTTGTTACAACTTCTGGAGAAGAAATATAATTAGTAACTACAACATCAAGTGTTCTCTTTGACAGATAACCACTGATAAATTATTAAGTAATTTATAAGCATCAAGTAATTATTAAGAAGACTTTCTATATTTATTTTCCCTGTGATTAAATTATTAGAGTTTAGATAATAGCATCGCTGTTACATTATGAAATTTACTCTCTCATTTTTGTCTTATAAAAGGGATTAGACGACAAGTTTAGAACATGTTTATTCAATTCCCTGGTACTTCAACTCCCTCAGAGAGAGGATTTTGGGAGATAGATCCTATTTTTCAATAGATAATAACTAGTTCTCTTATCCCCCACAAAAAATAGTGTATTAGAAATAAAGATTCTCTGCAATGACAAACTTTTCAATAAGTTTTTCTCAATACATTAAAGTAGCACTGTGGATGTATACAAGTTGTAGAGCTTTAAAATTAGTAATTATATAGATGCATATTATAGTACCTTTATTACCATTATTTTAGAAGGCCATCTATGCAAAATAGGCTAATAGCTGTTTATTGTTAAGTAAACTGAGGAACAGATAATATAAGTATTCTTGCTCACCAAGCTAAACATTTTTTGTTAGAAGTAGAACTGCATTCCAATTCGTAATAGCTGAATTACGGAGCCAACCTAGCTGTCTGTCAACATATGACTGGATAAAGACTATGTGGTGTGTACCCAGAGTGGAATTTTACTCAGCCATAAAGAAGAATAAAATATGTCAGGAAATACATAAATGAAAATGGATAGGACCAGAGAATATTATGCTGAGAACAGCCAGTCTCAGAAAGTCAAGGGTCGTATGTTTTTACTCATATGTGGGAGCTAGAGAGAAAATAGGAAGCAAAAAAGGCTTAATGAAAAAAAAACAGTTCAAACAATGCTCTGTCCATATATTAAGGTGTCACTACCTGACCCACTAACATCTAACATGAGAAGGGTTGGGTAGTTGAGTATGAGTTGGGAGGGTAGGTGCTGTGTGTATATATGTTTGTATCACATTGAACCTCACTATGAGGTATATAATGTGCACTCACAGTGCACCGATACAAGTATATTAAAATCAATTAGTTTAAAAAAGAAGTAGAACCACATTCTTCTGCAGACAAATGACTATGCCACTGTATCACAATGTCTGAGACAGAAGAACACTGTTTCTCAAGGCATGTTCTTCAGACTCCTACTTGAGGGAGCTCACCATCTACATTCTGGTAACTAGAATATCGAAAAAACTTTGTAAAAATATTTCAAACTGTTAGCCTCATACCACACACCCCTGTGGAGACATATCATCATCTTCAAGAATGGCTACAGCAACCCACACATATTCCACAATCTTTCCAACATGGTTTATGCTAAAATCTTTAAAAGTTTCCTATGAAGAAAGCCATTTGTCTTATTCAGGGATGCCATAAAAATATCATAGACTCTATGACTTAAACAACAAACCTATATAATTCACACAGTTCTGGAGGCCAAAAGTTCAAGACCAAGGTGTCGGGTAGTTGGGTTCCTGGTGAAGGTTCTCCTCCTGGTCTGTAGACATCTGCTTTCTTGATGGGTACACAGAAAGTGGAGGGGAGTGGGAAGACACAGAGAAAGAAAGGTTTCTCTCTCTTCCTTTCCTTTTGAAGTCACAGTCCAATGAGATCAGGAGCCTACCTGTATGATCTCTTTTAACCTTACTTACCTCTCTGTGACCACAACTCCAAATACCATGGCATTGGAAGTGAAGGCTTCAGCATATGAATTTTGAAGGAATATTCAGTTTTTACCACTGTTTTGGCTGAGTGTCTTGAAATTAATTTTAAGCTAGTTTAAGAATACCAGTCAGGACTAAAGCATAAATCTTCACGATCAAATCTATTAGTATTAATATTTATGTTGTATCATCAAAGTATGCACAATTAAGTACTAAATTCAGCCAATTATATATCAAATTGCAAAATGTAAATTTATACATAAAATATGTTCAAACAATTTAATGAAATTAGGTAATAATTCAGGGCATAAAAATAATGACATATCACAGCTATTACCTATGCTAATTATAGAGATATAATATACCAGATTGTCTTAGAAAAATATTGCAGTGCATAATTTGAACAATAGAGTTTTTTCTATGTAGCTAAATAATATTTTATGTTTAGAGTAAAAATATCTTTAAATATATGTATATACAAAAAAATCACCATTATTAGTTCTTTGAAGTGTTCCCTTGTCATCTCTCACACTCCCACACACACATGTATGTATACTCTCATGAACATGCACACACTTAAACATTCAATTAGTGTAATAGATATTTTTATTCCCATTGCCTAATGAATTCACCCATTCAGCCAATATTTATAATGGACCTGCTTAGTCTAAAGTATAGTGCTTTATATCCCACCAGAGATTAACATTACTTTAAGTTTTTATTTTCGAAAGTTTACTTGGTTACACTATATAGATGTTTGGCTTTCTGATATATATATACATATATTTGATAAATATTTTCTCAAGTCAGAGACTTCTTTAATGGCTGCCATATTTCATTCCTAGGATGGATAAAAAATGAACTCTTCTTTGACATTGGATACATTTCATTATTTGCAACTTTGAGTATTATTAACTCAGTAAATGTATGGATCCTGTTTCTTTCCTTCCTCATAAAACATTTGCCCCTTAAAACATTTGTCTTTCCATTAGTATAGAGGAAGTATCTCACTCCTTCTGTGCCTCCAAAAGTCCTGAATGACTGAATCTTGACTGTCCTCAGATTGCTCCTTGGCCTTCGTTTAGACATCCAGGAACACGGAAATCACTCTCTCCTCAGGACTCTTAACCAGCTTTCTCTCTGCCTGGAATAGGATCCTCTCAACTCTTTAAATAGCGTCTCCTTTCCATTTTTGGTCCTCAGTTGAAATGTACTGAGATGCCCAGAAAGCTCAGGAGTGAAGGGGAGTAAGCATGGAGTGAGCGGCTACTGTGTTAAACTCGGGTGCCCCAGAACCCCAGCTTCTCCGATCATACCAGGAACTCCTGAAAGGCTGAGAAGTGTTTTCTTCTCTGTCCCCATAGCAAATAATGAAGCCATACATAATAGGTTTCAGCATAGAATGAGTGAATGAACAAGGAATGAATGAATGAAAATAGTCATAGCAACATTTGTATACATGTAAATTAGTTTGGTCAAGGATAAGAGCAAGCACAAAGCATTTAATAATTAAAGTAAAAAATAATGATAAACTTCTAGGTAACAAGGTCTTTTACTGATGTATCTTAAATTCATGGATTGTTTATTTTTTTAAGAGGTGAGACCTAATGGGAACTATGTTAGGTCTCCAGAAGAGAGTCAAGTAGTTCTTGTAGATCCCTGATCTTATCAATCAGTAGATCTTGTAGATTCTTGAGAAAGAGGGTTGTTAAAGGAGCCTGGCCCCTGGCTGCTCTGGTGTCTTGTCTTACCAAGTCATCTTTCTCTCTCCCAGGGATCTCACCCTGATGCTATGTGCCACGAGACGATGGTGAAAGCAGCCCTCGCCAGAGCCAGGAGTATGGAATTCGGACTTTTAGGTTCCAAAACCGTAAGCCAAATAAACTTCTTTTCTATATGCATCACTCAGCCTTATCTATTTTGTTGTAGCAAAGGGAAATGGAGCAATATATGTGGATATAGAGATGAAATCATAACACATTACAGAATAACACTGCATACAAATGACACATGGTCTGATGCCAGAACCCGAAAGAAAATTTCCAAAACTGAAACTCGGTGAGAGCTAGGTTTATCAGGGCTGCAAATGCTTTAATTCATAAAGGCATGATCTTTCATTAAATGAAATAAAAGTAAAAGAAAGAAAAGAGACAGGGAAGGAAGGAGAGGCAGCGGAAAACAGCAATGGTGCCTTTGTGTTTGCTGAAAGTCTGACACACCCAGGGTTGATGACCAGGCCTCTCCATGTCAGTCCAGTGCTGGGCAGAATCTGTTTTCCCAGTAATGGAGGACTCATCTGCCATTCTCAACTGCAATTCCACAGACACCACATTCGTCCATTTATCCAACTGCTGAAAACTCCCAAGGAAGATGCGACTTGGGTTTCGAGAGTCTCTGACCAGGAGAAGAATTCAGAGGTGTCACTGCAGGAGGCCAGAGTTCTTTCTGTGCTTCTCCAGAGGTCCAGAGAGCCCAGTGATGTGGGGAGAGGAGCGGGACTCCCTGCCAGCAGCCCAGCCCTGGATGACCGTCAGCTAGAAGCTGGGTGCAGGATGAATAGCTGTGGACATCAGCCAGCAATCCAGCAGTGAAGAAGGCTGGATTTGACCAGCTCCCATAGCTGAGAGAGAGAGAGAGAGAGAGAGAGAGAGACAGACAGAGAGAGAGAGAGAGAGAAAGAGAGAGCACGAACGAGCCAAAAACACTCTTATCTGTTGGAAAATATAGAATTGGAGTATCTATTTTCTCATTGAGGACACAGTAAGAGAAAATGGAATATGGAGTCAATTTCCCTATACATTTGTTGTTGAATAGATAATATAATTAGATGGGTCAGACATCAAACAACATTTCAAAAGAGATACAATATAATGTTTCTTCTCATTCAATATTATTCTCACTGCTACAAGCAGAACCACAAAAAATAAATAAATATTATCTATGGCCTTTCATAGTATATTTTGACAATATTATATATTAATTAAATATTTGCTAAAGTTTGTGTAACCTATTCATAGTATATCCTGACAATATTTTTTTTGTGTGTGTGTGGTACCGGGGATTGAACCCAGGGGCGTTCTACCTCCGCGCTACACCCCCGGCCCTATTTTTTTGTACTTTATTTTGAAACCGGGTCTCACGAAGTTGCAGAGGGCCTCACTAAGTAGAGAGAAAGAGAGAGAGAGAGAGAGAGAGAGAGAGAGAGAGAGA
>PVJS01014858.1:29053-39837 GCA_004027185.1 Glis glis | reverse complement strand
GGGAGAGGGGAGAGAGGAGAGAAACCAGGGACATAAAAAGTTCTAAAGGCTACTCTCCCAGTGACCCATCTCCTCCAGCCTAGCCCCACCTGTCTACCAGTCCACCGTCACCACCAGAAAGTCCATTCAAATGATTAATCTATCCATTGATTATGAGGTTAGAGCCCTGATTCAGTTATTTCACATGTGAATGTTTCTGCATTGCCAACACATGAGCTTTTCTGGGAGTTATTTCATATCCAAGCCATAATAACTGATAATTCTGAGATTTATCTTGAAGGATGGAGTGCATGGCTGAGATTTTTTTTTAAAGAAATTTGTTTTGGAAAATAGAGTAGACTAGAAGGTTTTTATTTTCTCATTGCCACTCTTGTTCTACAGAGTTTCAGTTATCTGGATTCAAGTTTTAATTTGGATTTTCCTCCATTTTATGTTTGTCAAGAAGATTAAATTAATGCATAAAATTGCTGCTTACCACATGTCATGCACAAAGTAAAATTTTTAACTATTAACTATTATTATTGTTTTTAGTTTGTTTTTCTCAGCTGTCTCAACATTAATAGTCAATTTTCATTGTTATGTTATTTATTTGTTGTTTCCCATGAACTCCTGACAACCACAATATGTGCCTAAGGAATTTTGCTCTTGGAGAACGTGGCTGTGCTAACTCAAAATGATAATATTAAAGGGAAACAATGATGTAAAAACAAGTTTTTCTCTGACTGCTTTGTTTTATATTATCTTTAAAGTCTCTCTAGAAAGTAACAAAGTGATTTCCCATAAACTGGAAAATATTATTTTCACTGATATTATTAGAAATATTTAGGATAAAAATGTATTTTAAATTCATCTTGACAGAAATAATTTGTCACAATTACATCACCAACACATATATATTACATATATGTCACCTTGACTTACAGTAACCTGAAGAGGAAATTTGTAGGTTTAGCAAATCCCTTCTGGTAACACCCACAGAACTGAAAACTTATCCCATTTCTTGGTGGTCTCTTACCCATCCAATGCTCATGAGAACCATAAAAACTATTGGTTCCTCTCCTAAACTGCTATAAAATATATCCTGTGAAACCCAGGGGAAAATCTTTCTGAGGCTGAGTATTCTACAGAGGCTCAATATTCCATATTTTGAAGTGTAGCTAGAAGTGGAAATGGATTTACTTCTCAGGATCCCGTTGTTCATAATTGCCAATATAAAAAATGGAGTTCCGAAACAGAGTGAAATATAATTGAAAGCCTTGATTTTACAAATAAAATTTCTTTACCAGATGGGTGAATTGGTATAACTTAAGATAGTACTTAAAGTTAAATAGCAATGATTAAACTATGAAATATAAAACTTGTAACACCCATACGGTGGTTCCTAGAAAGGATGTTAATGTATATTGTTAATGTGTTCACACATTTAGCAAATATTAATGTTTTCATAAGCCATAAAACAAATGTATACTCCAGTGATGATATTAATAAAAATTCAGTAATTATTAATGACAGTAATGGCTTAGTGACCACAAGGTAAAGTAAAAACCTTATTTTCTGTTTCTCCCAGTTCTCTGGACTTGCCTTTGTTTCTGAAAATTCAATCTTTGCTTGCTGTTAAGAAAGAAGAGCTTTTTATTTATTCACTATTAGTCACTCGTTGAAATATAACCTATTTGGTTTCAAAAAGTATTTTTGATATACATGTTTTATTGGTTATCTAGAATTCTTTTATAATTTGCATATTGCTGTACCAGTATTATCTTCCATTTTCCTCTTCACTAATTGGGAAAATTGCTATAGTTTATTTCTTTTCCTTCCTTAAAGCCATCAGATACAGAACATATTCCTTGCATGCTCAATTCAGTATGTCTATGGAATTTACAATCTCTGAGCATATTTAGTTTGTGTGAGGGTCATGTTGATATAGAGTTAGTGAACATGTTGACACTGTCTTAGACTTTTTTTCTCAGCTTGGAAGGCTAGGTAGCTCTGAGATCTGTTTCAGGAGTGAAAGTCCATTTGTTGTTGTGGACTCAGGATGTGGTATTCTGGACTGTGCACTGGGAAAAAGGAAGGCAGGAAAAGTTTCGGGAAGTCTATCATATGAATTCTTTCCTCTTTTCTCAACAGTCCTCACAGCAGTTTTCTGTCTTCCCTTTCTCCATCTTAAAGATGTGTAAAAACGGTGCAGTGGTCAGTGGTGAAACACCAGGTTCACTTTCATTTATTCAAACAACAAACATACCATATACCTAATGTCTTTTAGTCTTAGTGGAACAGAAGTTGGAAGTTTTGAAAGTGTTATGATAGTACAAGTGATTGCAACGTTGCTTCATATTCTGCTCTGTGTTTAGGAAAAGTTTAGGTATTTTATTGGTATCTCCCAAACGTTAGAATCCTAATGTAGTAAGTCAAATTTAGTGTAGCGTGTGTGTGTGTGTGTGTGTGTGTGTGTGTGTGTGTGTGTGTATGTGTGTGTGTTAGAGAGAGAGAGAGAGAGAAAGAGAGAGAGAGAGAGAGAGAGAGACTGGGGATTGAACCCAGGGACATTCTGTCTCTGAGCTATACCACAACCGTTTTTATTCTTTATTCTGAAACAGGGTCTCACTAAGTTGCTGAGAGCATGCAAATTGCTGAGGCTGGCCTTGAATGTGCAATCCTCCTGTTCCAGCCTCCCAAGTACTGGGATTACAGGCGTGTACTGCCATGCCCAGCTTCAAATTTAGTTTACAATTCAATCGTGTACAAACTCTGATTGCACTGCTGTGCCCACCCTGTCATTAACAGTGGCAGGTCTCGATGTCACCTTGTCCAGGTTGGGAATCTGTGGGGTCTGGGACAGTCAGTGTGGAGTCAGCTGCATGCTCAGTATGGCCATCGCCAGACCTGGATTTTCATGAAACGAATATGGTTTTAGCTTCTAAGATCCTAGGGGAGGCCCTAACAATGACCCTCTTTTTCTTTATTCTTGAAAGCAAGAAAATTTGTATTCATTTTCTTCAGGACTATATTCCAAATTATGTAAATTTTAGTCCAGACAAATGGTTTATCCTCCTCTTATTGTAGCATTTTTTAAAATATTGACCTACTCATACAACTAGTCAGTTATTAACCACAGCCATAGGGTTACCCTACCACTCTAGGACCAGTGACTTCTCCTTGGAAATCACCTGGAACTCTTTATGATCCAGTAACAGAAAGACTGCAGGACCCTGCTCCAGAGCAAAGGTAGAATCTGTTTGGGTTGTTAGTTTCCTGTGCTCTTTCAGTAGTGAAGTAGTTTGAATGTCATTCCCTGTAAATCTGAACATTTAACCAAATTTCAAAATATAGTATTAAAGCAATTCCAACTATTTTGTCAGGATCCAATTACTTTGGTTTAATAAATGGATAGGAGCTGGGTGTGGTGGCACATGCCTGTAATTTCAGTGCTTGGGAGGCTGGGACAGGAGGATAGTAGGTTCAAGGCCAGCCTCAGCAACTTGGTGAGACCCTCAGCAACTTAGTGAGACCCTGTTTCCAAATAAAAAATAAAGTGGTCTGGGGGTCTAGTTTGGAGGTAGAAGGCTCCTGGGTTCAATCCCCAGTTACACCCCCCCTCCCATACACACAAATTAATAGGTAGGACTTGAACTCTTGATAACCAGAGTTCCCTAAGTAATGAGGTCAACCCCAGTGTATGTAAATCAAATGGTTATCTGATTCATGACATTTATTATCATATGATCATAGACTTTCAGCATCTTGAGGGAGAGACAGAAGAAGTAAGACTGGATCCTAGGCGAACTCTTCCAGTACTGTTTTCCAAGGGCGCTGCAATTAATGATTCTACACAGCCTTCTCCAAACAAATCTGCCTTCTGAACTCAAGATCGTCTATGTAGTTACATGTCAGACACTTTTCTGTTGACACCTCGGGGCCCATTGAAACCTAAATCTCAAGCAAACAACTGAATCCACTCCTCCTCATTCTGGCCAAGATGTCTTCATTTCCTCTTCCCCAGACAATTCCTACTTACTGGTTGGACCTGAAATGGACGTGCCAGCCCCTCAGAAATCGTTGCCTCATTCCATTCTGGATCTACATGGCGTACAACAGGACCTCCCAGGGCAGCTGGCACTTCCTCCAAAGCACTCACCACTGGTAGGAATTATACTTGTATTTCTGAATTATTGTATAGCATTTCTTTCTCTACTAGAAATATGTATGCTACTTGAGGACAAGGGACAGTGGCATTGTTTATTTTTTTAACTTGACCCATACTTACTAAAATTTACAGGACAAATTAAATAGAAGCGGTATATCTTCTGTTAGGGAGAGCAGTCACCTTGCATGAGGAAGAGCACAGATTAGTTCAAAATAGGAAAATATTTCTAAACCACCAAACATCTAAACAATTAGAGGATAAAGGGTGATGTTATGCAATTAAGGACTCAAATATGTGGTGCAAAGTGAAACTATCAGAGGGATGCTAGAAGAGATTATCTGGGACTGTAACAATTGGGCGAATCTTCAGAGTGGGTGGGACTTCCATGCACACAGAATTTGGAAACAGCAGATATAAATTTTTACTCCTCCATCAGCAAGGCGTAATTATAACAATTATTGATTTTTTAACAGCAGTTCTTTTGCTGTTGTAAAGGGTCTCATAAATATGTTATTATTTAAAATTCCTTTTGCCATCCTGACATACTCATCTGTTTCTCCACTCTTCCTACCAGGGGTTTGAGTGACATCAAGAAATGCTGCTTTTGCTCTAGAGAGGCGATCCCAAATCGGAGCCTTCAGGAGGAATGGTGTGCATGGCACCAAAATGACACTCCCCCACCCCCAGCAGCAGATGAAATATTTCAAAGGGGACATCTGCCACCACCACTGAAATTTTATGGAGTACCCACACATGTAGACTCACTAAAGTGGGCATGACAGCTGAAAAATATTAAAAGTGTGTGTGTTTTTAAAAACAACTTATGGTTAGGAATTAAGAAATGACTTTTAAAATAAGAACAGAATTTTTTTTACAAGTGTATTTCTTTTTTCTTTCTTTCGTTCTTTTTTTTTTCTGTTGAGACCCCACACTTGCAAAATCTTTTAGGTCATGTGTTTGCTTTATGAAACATTTGGCGAGTAATAGGTGCCATGGGAATACATCCACTCCATCTGGAATCGGCAGATCCTCCTGGTTTCTCTGTACCTGAATCACCACCAGTCCCCATGGCTCACAAATGTTTTTGTTTTCTTTCTTTAATAAATTTTGGATGCAATAATTAAATTTAGGAGCTTTACTGACATGAGTCTCTCCTCAAATTGTGTATGGCAAATCTTGGGTAAGAAAGTAACTGCACATTTGCCAATTCGATGTTTACAAAAATTAAACCTGCATGGATTGTAATTACTCCTCTCCTCCACAGTGCATTGCCTTTCATAAAGTGGAGCCCAATGAGCATGCTATTTCTGACCTCGACCCCCCCCATTCCAATAGAAAATGTTTTAAAGGCATTTAATTTTGTTTAGATCATCACAAGTTATGGGTCATGTTGTCTTAACTTTGTTTCTCTTAAAAATTGAATATTGAATCTGAAGAACAATTTGATTATCTGATCCATTCACTGTCTGAACAAGATCACTACTTGCTCTATCGTTTGTGATTTTTATATTTTTGTCATCGACTGAGGACAGTTATATGACTTCACACAGAGCTTTCTGGATTTCCATTCCTCTAATTGTTTTGTTTTGTTGTACTTTATTTTAATTTGTTTCATTTTTTCTTTTTCTTAAAGGGGAGGTCATGTAGAAAATCAGGCTTATAATCTCACAAATAGAGTGTCCCTTGTTTGATATTTGGATCTTTCTTCTTTCACTTTGGCAAGAAATACTGTGGGAAGAAGTGTTTCTGCCAAGTATCAGTTATTTAAATATTTTATTACTTCACAAAGTAAAAAAGAAGACAGAAAAAGAAATAGCTTCTCTAAGACAATTGGACAAAAATAAATTTCTGATTTATCTGAAGACAGACTTCTTCCCCTTACATTAGAACAATACTAACATTTAAAAAAAACCCTTTTTTAAAAAATTCTGGGGGTATTTGTACCATTAAATTAATTCAAATGATGACAATTTAAGACAGTTTTCTAGTTAGAAAAAATGTTAACAATAAAGGACCCTTTTCTCCAAAAGCAAAACCAAAATAAAATGGAATAAAAGTAAAAAATATAATAATAAAGTGCTAATCTAAAAATATTACTTAAAGGAAGAAAACACACATACACACACACATCATTTTCACTGATCTTCAACATTTCCATTATTTTCTTGGTTCACATTTGTTTCCTCCCTCTTTCCCTCCCTCCCTTCCTTCCACTGGAGATTGAACCCAGGGGCATTCTACCTCTGAACTATTCCCCAGGCCCTTTTTATTATTTTTATTTTGTTGTCTTTTTATACTTTTATTGGTGCATTATAGTGTCACATTATTTTTTATTTTGAAACAGGGTCTTGCTAAGTTGCTGAGTCTGGCCTCGAACCTGCAATTCTCCTGTCTCAGCCTCTGAAGTACTGGGATTACAGGTGTGCACCACCATACCTGGCTTCACATATATTCCTAATTAAAAGGAATTTAAAGGGCAGTAGCCACTACAAGAGCTTGGTGTATGACCAAAACCAAAGGTGCTATGTAGGAATTAACTATTTGCATGTGCTAATTTTTCTGGTTATTGTTGCAAAATACAACTTTGTTTTTAGTTTATAAAAAGAAAAGGTTTATAAAATGAAAGCTTTTGACCATTAAATTCAGTAAAAATCTATGTAGATCTCAGAAGATCTAATTTTCCTATTGAAAATATGTCTGATTTAACAGACAAGAAGACATCAAATCACCTTTAGTAAAACACATTCTAGGTTCATATTTAACCCACCGTTATATACAGTAGTGGCTTCAATATATTTGTAAACAAACTTGCCAAAAATATGACTAATAAAAAAAGAAAAAATCATATTTTACAAAAGGGATCTTATTAGCAGAGTGTCTATGATGGTGGGGCATTCTATTCAAGATTGCTTCTTTTGGACCCAATTCAAGGGTCTTAATTATTGATAGTTTCAAAATGTCCTTGATTTTAATCCATGTCAGCCATCTGACAAACCCTTACCATGGGTGTAAGGGAAGCATATTTTCAAGTTCCAATATATTATTATTTAATTATATTTTCATTTCTTAATGACAGATGGAATCCGCTTCATGTGCCAGCTTGTTACTCTATGCCTGATCTTAAATTTCTGTGTTGAAATAAAGTGAATTCTTCCATTTCAATCCGGAACAATAGGTTTCAGAATGAAAAGGACTGAACCTCTAAGAAAGTTCAAAACTCTTCAAGGCACAGGTCTCTGTGTGCCTTTGAATATAATTTGAATGTCAGTGGCTTACATACTGGATATATGTCAAATGTAAGATTCTGGTTTAATTGATGGAAAGAACATATTTTAGATATTTTCTTTTTTTTTTTTTTGGAAGTACTGGGGATTGAACCCAGGGGCATTCTACCCCTGAGCTCCACCCCCAGCCCTATATTTTATTCTTTTTTTTTTGGTGCTGGGGATGGAACCCAGGGGCATTCTACCTCTGAGCTACACCCCCAGTCCTATTTTTTAGTCTTTATTTTGAAACAGGGTCTCACTAAGTTGCGTAGGGCCTCACTAAGTAACTGATGCTGGCCATGAACCCGGATCCTTCTGTCTCAGCCTCCCAAGTACTGGGATTACAAGCGTGTGCCACCACGCCCGGCTAGATGATATTTTCTAAAAAATACTTTTAATATCATATCATTATACTTTTGCATAAGATGGTCCTAAAGAAGAAAAGAATAAGCGATTATATTGAAGAATTTACCATACCAGTGACTTTGGTTGATACTTACAGGATGCCATTCTTTATTTAGGGGAATAACCCTCTGAGAGTTATGATAAAACTACAGTCTAAATATTTCCATATACCAGGGATCAGGGAAAATCTTGAGTAAGATTACACCTCTCAAGTCTTAGATGTCATAGCTTATTAAGTTGCAGAAATTATATACACATATCAGTACTTATTTTATATATAAAACATGTTTTAATGACATGTAAATTTATTCATGAATTTGGAAAATAGCTTATTCTCCAGTATGATGAATCAGAAGGTGTTCCACAAAATAAACAATTTCTGAGATATTTTCCTTCTATAAGATAAGGTTTTAGTAACTCTTGGGTTATCTCCTTATCTGAAATGTCTTGGCTTACTCACACACACACAAACACACACACACACACACACACACATGGCATCTTATTACATACATGTATTTTTCATTTTATTCCTTTGACTAATAAATTTGTTCAAGACATTTCAAATGTGGGGGATAGGCAGAGGTGGATATAAATTTTTGATACCTGAAACAAACACAATTTAGAGAACCCTCCTTGAGAAAAATAATGCAAAATCATAAATATAAAAATAGGTACAGGATCTCTGAGAGTGAGGTGCTTGGAAGCTTCAGCTACATTAATTACTTAGAAATGTTCCAGTGAATATGGAAACAAAGATCTAGGCCTCTGAGTGAAGCTTCAGACTCTTCTCTAATCTCCTCATCCCTCCCATCCTGTACTATAGAAGGCTAAGTCTCAAGTGTAGAGTTTAGGTAAAATGTCTCAACTCCAAAGCCAGGAAGGTAATGAAAATCCACCAACTAGACCTGATGTAGGAGAAAGGATGCGGGATAGAGATGGGAAATATGTGTCCCAGGGACAGAGCAGTTGTGTTTCAGTTCCGGACAAATGTTTGCAGAGAGGCATATAATTACTATGGGAAAGATCAAATTTTTATTTTTGGTTATTGTTTTTCTGAGAAAAACTACTAATTTTAAATGTTTGCAAATAATTCAATATTTTAAAAAATATACTGAAGACCAAAATATGTATGAATGATGAGCCTGTTTCAGCTAGTGCTTACCACTTTAATTTGTGTGTGTGTGTGTGTGTGTGTGTGTGTGTGTGTGTGTGTGTGTATGTGGTACTGGGGATTGAACCCGGAGACATTCTACCATCAGGCTACACCCCCAGCACTATTTTATATTTTATTTGGAAATATGGTCTCACTAAGTTGCTGAGAGCCTTGCTATGTTGCTGAGGCTGGCTTCAAACCTACAATCCTCCTGTCTCAGCTTCCGAAATACTGAAATTATAGGTGTGTGCCATTATGCCCAGCTTGTTTATCGATTTTTAATTTCAAGTTTACCGGAAAATGGGGATCTAAGTCAGCTTAGGTTCCTAAGTATGTCTATAGCTTCTCCTGGTTCAACCTAGGTTTTCGTGGCTTTTGTCTACTGCAACAGAGGAATAAAGAACATGCAGTTACTTAGCCACATCAACTTACACGTATATATTTCCTCAAGAGACCCCAGGTGGAGATAGGAACTGAGGAATAGTGGCTAGTGGCAGGACAATATTCAAGTATTTGGCACCCTAGATTTCTAATAAAATACCATTTCCTTTGACTTTACATGTTAATAACTGCATGTACTTTTTGTTTCAGCAACTGCATAAGACTTTGTGCTGTGCTTTAATCTATAGAAATTGTTCCTTAACTCTGTAGTTGTAGAATTTTGTGAATTCGAGTCCATCCAGGAATGCTATGCTATTGAAGATTTTTATATTTCCACATTAAATGTGGGGAGCAAGCCAGGCATGGTGGCTCACACTTTCACGCCACCCTCAGCTCTCTCTCTTTCCCTCTCTCTCTCTCTCTCTCTCTCTCTCTCTCTCTCTACCTAGTGAGGCCTCCACAACTTTGTGAGACCCGGTTTCAAAATAAGGTATAAAAAATAGGGCCAGGGGTGTAGCGTGGAGGTAGAACGCCCCTGGGTTCAATCCCCGGTACCGCAAAAAAAAAAAATGTGGGGAGCAACCTGATTATATACAATGAATTTCCTGTTATTTGGCCTTTTGACATTTCCAATGTGCTCAATTGCTGAGCCTGGAAGGGTTTTGTATGTAGCTTAAATCACTTGCGAAAAAATGAAAAAAAAAATTGCAGGTCTGGAATCTCATTTCTGTTTTCTCTAGGGAATGTCCATGTTCTAAATTGACATCAACACATGATAGAAATTGGTCACTCCCTGATATAGTCATTCAGGAATTTTTGCTCTTTTAAGGCCTATTATTATTTCCAGCAGTTGCTACTTCATCATTCAGCAAAATACAGTCATCCAGAGCTGTCTGACATATCTTAGCTCTGTGGCTGGCATTACCTCCCCAGTAGCCAGCCTGCCACTTAACACAGACATGGTGGGGGGCAAGAGCTTATGGGCTTTCAGTCTAAGAAGAAATGTATTCCAATCTGTTCCCAGCCCTCTCTCTTTACTTTTCCTGGGAATCTGTTTGTTCTGTGATCCTACACAGCTTTATCTGAATGAAATCAAGAAGGTTTTGAGATTGCACCCTGCCTCTGTCAGTCTAACTGCATCTGTAATGATATTTTGTGCAAAACACATAATGACAATGGTGAAGAAAAGTACAGAAAAAGACAACACACAGAGTTTGTTGTCAAATACAAAGAAAACACAAAATATGGGGAAAAGAAAAGTATGAGACTATCGGGATAAAATTGCAGGGAGGCGTTAGGCAAAAAGTGTAGCATCAAGTAGCTCTTTCTTTTCTGGCTTCTAAAAGTGATTTCATTGTTTAACAGAATTTTTGTTCAATTTTACATGACAGTAGTCAGTGGGAAGAATTTTTTTTTTTTTTTTTTTTGC
>PVJS01014858.1:0-28953 GCA_004027185.1 Glis glis | reverse complement strand
GGGATTACAAGTGTGTGCCACCATGCCTGGCAGAAATTTTTTAAAAAACTCAATCTTTTTATTTCTGTCCATTATACTGGTTTATGATAAATTTTGCATCCATGCAGTTGCTAAGTTAATGCTTCATGAGTTAATACAGAGAGCAACAATCTTACATTCTTCCTACAAATGTCTTTGTTTTATTTTCAAGTTTTTTGAATCTCCAAGGTTTCAGAGCATGGATAACTGGAGACTCACTAACTTAAGCACTAATGAGTTTCTAAATAAAGGTTTGTATTGATGTAGCCTTACATATATAAAAATTTAGCCAACTTCAGAGAATAAATCAGCCGAGCATGGCAGGAAAGAGCATGTGAGGACTCGGCAGCTGCGAGGACTTTTCAAAAACGTAATTGAAACAAGGTCATTTAAGCCATCATTTCTTGCATTATCAGTTTATAGTAGGTGATAGGGACTGATTCTGTGCTGTTGTTTGTTTAGATGACTAAGTTGTCATTTTTAATTAGCTTTATGTGTTTCTTAAAGGCTAATTGCCTTTTTCTTAAAATCAAGATTACTTGATTGCTAATGACAAGGGTGCTATGGTTACATATTTATTTTTAAAATATCCTCAACCTACCTAATTGTACAGAACTATATTTCTTTTGGATTTTTAAACAATACAGTACATATCTTTAAGAACATATATTTACCAATAATATTAGTAAAAATAAAATGTCTTGTTTTGGGCAAGATCATCATTGCTAACATATTTAACAAAATATAAAAACATTTATAGTCCTACTTGATTTTACTATATACTTTATGTATCTATTTTCTTATAACTATCATAATTATCTGGATGAAAGCACTATAACAGTCAAATAATGTTCTGTATGTAAAAGTATTCTACTGATATCCCATTGATAGGTATATACTATAAGGACTTTTCCTTCTCTAGTTCATGTTCTGAATCATGCTGCGCTATCCACACTTTCTTTTTTCCTTCCTTCCTTCCTTCCTTCTTCCTTTCTTTTTCTTTGTGGTACTGGGGATTGAACATTGAACCCAGGGACATTCTACCTCTGAGCTACACACCCATCCCTTTTTATTTTTTGTTTTTGAAACAGGGTCTTACTATGTTGCTGAGAGTCTTGCTATGTTGCTGAGGCTGTCTCAAAACTGTGATCCTCCTGTCTTATCCTCTTAAGTACTGGGATTACAGGTATGCACCATCTGTAAATGTCTGGCTCCATTTATACTCTCTTGTTGTAACTGACCATGTCTATAATGTTGAGATGGAGGGATAGCATTATGGAGAAATCTTTGACTTTGAAACAGATATTTTCTTTCTTCAGAGCTAACTTTGCTCATTGATTAAACAGGTGATTTGGATCATTACCACTCCCAGAAGCATCCAGGTAAATTAAACAACTGACAACAAGAATGTTCTTATTAGCCAGGTGTGACCGTGCATGCCTGTAATCCGAGTATTTGTGCGAGGCTGAGACAGGAGAATCACTTGGCAAGACCCTTTTTCAAAATAAAAAATAAAAATGTCTGTGGGTGTAGCTTGGAGGTAGAATGCCCCTGGGTTCAATCCCTAGTACCCTCTAACCCCCCACATAAAATAATGTTCTTATCAAATATCCATGCATTATGTTCAGGGTACAAATTTCCTAATCACCTATTATATGTTAGGCACCGTTGACAATAGAGAACCAAGCAAACAAAAACTTCTATCCATGGGGGACTTACAATTCTAACAGGAGAAGACATTATAAATAATATTAATAAGTAAACAAAATGGAATATTAGAAGTCAATAGCTTCCACATAGAAAGGCGACACAGGGGAAGAGGGGAGGAGGTAGGAGCAGAAGGCCAGAGAGGCCAGAGATGGCTTCCTTAAGAAGATGGTATTTGAAGCTGGGTGTGGTTGCGCACACTTGTAATCCCAGTATTTTGGGAGGCAGAGACCAGAGGATCTGGGTTTGCGGCCAGCCTCAGCTCTCTCCCTCTCTCTCTCTCTACTTAGTGAGGCCCTCCGCAACTTCGTGAGACCCGGTTTCAAAATAAAGGATAAAAAATAGGGCCGGGGGTGTAGCATGGAGGTAGAAGGCCCCTGGGTTCAATTCCCGGTACTGCAAAAAAAAAAAAAAAAAAAAAAAAAAAAAAGAAGGTGATATTTGAGCCAAGATTTAACGCAAGTGGGAGAAGAGGAGGGAGCCAAAGGAAGAACGTAAGAAGATTGGGTTAGCATGACAAGGCTGGTGGTACTCGGTCTTGCAGACCCTCAGATGGATTGTGAGCCACTGCAGGGGACGGGGAGCAGGGTGCTGAGCACTCTAGTGAGGAGCGAGCAGAGGGAGGAGGGCATCACTGTAGGCTAAAGATCATTCAAAAGGCCAGGGCAACAGTCCAGGCACAAGAGGCGAGTTCTATTCCTTGTCTTGAATGTTCTCCGGCCCTCACAGATGAGAACTTCAGTTCACTACCCTCTCAGAGAACGTTATCCTCCAGCACTAAGAAGTCACCAGAAGCTCTGAACGTGACTCCATTCTTCACACCTTCGCCCAGCTTAGACATGGCCATGGGGAACGTCTCCTATCAAGCCCCGTGATATTTTGGCAAATATAATTATTATATATTTTATATATATTTATTACATATGCTGCATCTTCATATGGTCTTTTCAGCAGCTAATTAATACCAGCCAGACGTGTGATGAGCCAGAATCCTGTCTAGAGGTTGTCCTGAGAAAGGAAAGACACGTTGATTTAGAGTCCACACCTGCAGCCCTTGCTGCTGTTTTCTGCTTCTGCTGCAGCTCTGACATTGGCTGCTTAAGGAGAGCTTCAGCTTTCCAAATCCTCCCGTGGTGATTAAGTAGAGGAACTCTGGGTCAAGAACATTCTTTAATCATCTCATTGCAAAGCCCAGAGCATTGGGGAATGGCATCTTCCTATAGGAGGTCATGAAACCCCACCTGGTGTTTAGCATGATCTGCTTGCTTTATAGTGAGCTTGAAGCCATCACTTCAAGTTACTGGTGAAAATAATGACTCAGAAAATGAAAGAACGGGCTCATTGGAAAGGTGGTGAGTAAATATGTGACCTTGCTCTGCTCCTATAAGTCAAGAAGCACGAGCTTTTATTTCAGCCAAGATTGCGAATATAAGACATTTAAAGGAGAGGTGAATAATACCATGTACATTTATGATATTATGGATGCCAGTCTCCGTTACCTGTGTGGGCAAGGGGAGGGAGTGGGGTGGGATACAGAGGGAAGCTCACCAAGTGCTGTGTGCATGTCTGTTCCTATCACTCTGAGCCTCGTTATGATGTCTAATTACTATGCACCAATAATAGTATAAAAAAAGAGAGGCGAAGAAGAATTCTTTTATTAAATTGACAAATAGTCAAGGAAAGGATGCAAATGTTGGGATTTAAATTATTTATAAGAATAATCCAAAACTATAGATATACAAAGGTCTAAACACAGTTTGGGCATAAAGGTGTTTTGTTTTGTCTTCTATTTTTGGTTGCATAAATGTTGAGTGCAATTTTATAATTAGTTGAATATGCATAGTTAGAATATTCTTTTTAAAGATCTAAAGTTCACTTATTATTGAGGATATTGGCGATAGCTGTCCCACTTTGGGCACTGATTTTCTGCAAGTTTTAGTGATATCCACCCAAATCATCATATATCCAGATTATAATATAATATGAAATCTCTACTTCTAATAATAAACATTTTCTCTCTCTCTCTCTCTCTCTCTCTCTCTCTGTGTGTGTGTGTGTGTGTGTGTGTGTGTGTGTGTGTTACTGGGAATTGAACTCAGGGGAATTTTACCTTTGAGTTAGACTCCCAGTCCTCCCTTATTTTATTTTGAGACAGGGTTTCACTAAGTTGCTGAGAGTCTCGCTAAATTGCTGAGGCTGTCCTCGAACTTGTGATCCTTCTGTCTCAGCTTCCCAAGTACTGGGATTACAGGCATGCACCACCTTGCCTGGCATAATAAACATTTTTCTTAACCCATTATATGTTTTTATCATCATTGGGTCTTCCCTTATACAAGGAAAGCCTTATTTCTTATAAACCATGAAATGTCCCAGGTAGAATAGTTTATGTACTTATTAACACAGACTATTTTAGCTTGTTCAGAATGAACTTGCACTACTTCCTTTTAACCAATAGACCTAGAATATTTTGGAAATGAAAAATGATAGGTCCATGAAAGAGCTTGGTATTTTAGGCCTGGGGAGAAAGCATACGTATATAGAGATAATAATGGGGATTATAAAGACTCTTAATGCTATGGTCTGAATGTGGGTGCCCCACTGCCAACCAAATTCATACACTGGAATCCTGGGATCCTACCTTCCAAGGTGATGGTATTAGGACATGGTGCCTTTGCAAGGTGATTGGATCATGAGGGTTGAGTCCTCAGGACTGGACTCAGTGCATTTATACAAGAGACCCCAGAAACCTAGCTGGCTCTTTCACTATTGTGAGGATGCCGTAAAAAATGTTGTTTACAACCCAGACAGCAGGCCCTCACCAGACCCTGAAATTGCTACTGCCATGATCTTCATCTTCTCAGCCTCCAGAGTTATAAAGAATAAAATATTTGTTGTTTACACAGTTTATGGTATTTTGTTGTAGCAGCCTAAACAAAGATAGACAATCAGTACTAAGAAGAGGGGATGCTGCTACAACAAAGACCTAAAATGTGAAAGCATTGTTGAAACTGAGTAATGGGGAAAGACTGGAAGAGTGTGGAGGAACATGCTAGAAAAAGCCTTTAGTGCCACGAACCAACTATTAAGGACGATTTTGGTGAGGGCTCAGAAGGAAAAAAGAGTTGTAGAAAGAACCTCAACCTTCTTAGACGATACTCAGGTGTGTGATTTGAATGTTGATTGAAATATGGATGGTAAAGACCATTCTGATGAGTTCTCAGATGGAAATGGGGAAGGTGTCATGGGAAACTGGAAAAAAGGCCATGCTTGAAGTGACAAAGAACATGACTGAATTGTATTTGGTCCTAGTGTTTTGTGGAAGGTTGAGCTTGTGAGCAATGAGACTGGGCATTAAGCTGAAGCTATTTCAAACCAGGAATGGAAGATGAGGCTTGGTTTCTCTTGACTGCTTATTGTATAATGTGAGAAGAGAGAAATGGCATAAATATAGAACCACTAATCAAAAGCGTATCAGAATTTAAAAATTTAGAAAATGATCTGCCTATCTATATTGGAAAAAATGAAAAAAGTCTCTTTGGGAGGGAACAAGAGTGTGGCCAAACAACAGTTTGATAACGAGGTTAGTGTGGACTGGCTATCTTAGTGGAAGTCAGGAGCCATCGTCTTGAGGAATGAAAAGCTAGCGTTCTCTTCAGCACTTCCCACTGCTCCTCCTGGGATGGCTGTGGGTCCTGAGAAGAATACACAGGGCTACCGAGTTTCTCTACAGTCCCGATCAGATATAACTTGGACCCGGCGTTCTTCCATTTCCTTTTCTAATAAAATACAATAATAGCTTCTTATTCCACAACTATGATGGGTGATATAAATGAAAATGTTTTCTTTTTTAATCTTTGGACAAAATAAATGACTCAGGGGCAAGGAAGTACCTATTTTTTTCTTTCTCTTTTTTTAAAAAAAAACAAAGAATGAATTAATTTTATTTGAAGAAACCCAGATGTCCTCAGTATTAATTCCTGTCTGCCAGAAGAGTTCTTTAGAAATTCTCTGATGAGTCAGATTCCAAGGTTCTTTCCCATGTTGTCTTGTTTGGTTCCCAACACTGCCCTGGGTTAGGTCTCACACTAACATGTTCCTACAATCCTCTCAGTTGTCAGCTCATTCCCTGAGTTCAGGATTTATTCATAATCATATCCCACCAGCTCATCCTTTATTTCTCACTGATGACTGGGCAGAGCCACTCATTAGACAATGAAGGGAACAATGTTTGTATAACTGTTGATTGATTCAAATTCTAATTGGTAATATATGTGTGCAGTAGTTTCCTTCAATATATGTTATATTAGAGTTAACTAGTCTCCTGTCCAGGATATCAGATATTATACATTTGGACAATATTTGTTATACTTTGTTTAATTATCTTTTATAGATTATCAATAGAGCGTTTTAAAAAATGAATAAAACGTGTGTACAGAGTGGTTCTCCATGACTGAATGGATGTGTATAATTTTCTCTTTGGTAAAACTTCCCAGAGACCTTTCTCTGAAGTAGTCATTTAAATGATAGTGATCTTTGGATGATGCTGTTAGGATTAGATAATAAGGGTATGACTCATAAACATGTCATTTAAATCTGGGAACAAGTAACTAGAACCCACTCTCTCTAGCCAACAACCTCTCATTTTTATGGGTTTTCCATCCCCACATGAATGGCATACACCTCCAGTCTTTAAACTGGCAGGTTTCTTAGAAAAATGACCCATTCGATGATGAACAGTACCTAAATCCCACAAGTCAAAGGAGTAGCCTGTTATTACTCTTCCTGTTCAGTACATGAAAAGCAGAAGTATGTGAGAACCAGACACAACCTGTAATTTGGTAGCCGAACAACGGATCTGTACTGTAAGAGGAAAAGTAAAAATATAGCTCTGCTTTGGTATTCTTGGATGGTCTGCCCCGGAGGAGTGAAACTGTGCTTGATTTTCTCACTTCCAGAGCAACGTTCTTGTCTGCCAGTAGATTCCCACTGCACGGATCCCACATGTGGGGAGCCGCGTGTTTGCCTCCACTCTGGGGACTGAGATTCAGGAGTATATGGCTGTTTCCTCTGTCACATATAACACCTTTCTCTATTGACACACATACATTTTCCAAAATGCATTTTAGGGTTGAACTGTTTTAGGCTGCATTTTTTCTTTTCTTTTAAGCAGTTCCATAACTAGTGAGATATTCAGAGTTCCTCAAATCCATGATTGATTCCAACTCACTTAGTGACAGAAAGAAGTTCTTCCTGCTTTAGTCTATAACACAGTAAAAAGGAGATTGATGATGCCCCTTATTTTATCAATACCATCGACATATGTATTACTTTATTGAATAGGATAATATATTTAGATACACAATTGACATGCACATATGTACAAACACATAGGTACATACTTATACCTACATTCATATGTACATCCTTCTACATACTTATACCTACATATACATATATACACAAATACATCTGAATATATACCAGTTATATTTGCTTTGGTCTCTATAACAACAGCAACCAAAATAATCAAGACATTGTTATTGTTCTTTAGCTGTCACACAAGACATGATTTTTGACACAGTTGCAAGAGAAGCAGTTTTTAATCCACACAGAATCTCAAAGCACACATCGTCCTGTGAAGACGCTGGGAATCTGAAGCACAGAAAGGCTCGGTGCCTTGCCAACTGCCCTTTACTTCTAGGGGATCCAGAGTCTGATATACAATTTGGATATTTGGCCAGCAAGTTCCTCGGTTCCAGGTTGCTTTGTATTCTGAGGTGTTTAGATTCCAAGTGCTCTGGGTACATTACTTCTTTAGCATTCAATTCCATCGACCTTTATATCAAATATTGTATATATAAAAACAGAACCTTAGAATTCTAAAAATGTGCAAAGTCATGTTTGTCTTTAAGTACAACGGTTCAACATCATGGTCAACTTTCATAGGACAGCATCACAGGATAGATGCTGAAAGATTTTTCTGGTAGATGAGAAACCTAGAGTCACTTGGTGGGTTCATGTATTATGTAACAAGATGAGATAAAAACTAGCTTTGCTTATTCTTTCCCTGGCCTCGCCTCAAACTGGGCAAAGTGACCTCTGTGTTTCCCAAGAGTTAAGCTGCCATTACTTCCCCTCTCACCTAAGGGGCTGGGAAGAGGGAAAGAGTGAGGATAAAGTAAAGGACTTTGTGTTTTAAGACCAGAGGAAGATGAATGGAGGTGGCAGAGCTGAGCTGTGTTTTCAGTTGAAGAGTCTTTTTACAGGGTGTTTAGTAAGACAGGTGTTTTTAGCATCTTGAAGATCTTTCTGTGGCCAGGAAGTAGACTGCATCCCCTCTGTCCCTGCAGTGGTAGATATTCTTTACCCTAAGCAATTCCCATATCACTCATGAGGCAGTTCAGGGTTTCTGGAGATGGGGAATGGACATTGGTAACTATGGCTGTGAGAGTCACAGTGAAAAAAGCCTGTGCCCAGCAGAGATGCTCTTGACTGAGGATATGAAAAGCAACGTCCAGTTATGCACTGGTAACCACATCACCCTCCTCCAAATGTTGTGGAATGACAAAGAAAAAAAAAAAGAGATCATGGCTAAATCACAACTTCCTTCCTGAGACATGGGAGGGAATTCTGAGCAGATTGTTTGATGAAGAAGAGAAAGTAAAAAAATAAATAAATAAACATAAAGAAAGTCAAGGAGTAAATTTCATTTGCATGACCACATTTCTTTCCCTCTTTCGTCAGTGTGCATCTCCTGCAACCAATCTTTGAGGTAAGAAAGATGAGCGGAGAAAAAGAAAAAAAGAACCATGGAAGTTATTTCCTGGCATCTCACCCAGGCATGAGCGATGAATAGAGCCTGGAAACAACTTTAAAAGCCATTTGCTTTGCTCATGTGAGGTCATGAGGTTTCTCCGTGCAACTCTCTGGGCACCAGAATGAATGAAAGTGGCCCCAAACACACCCAAGGTCTATCATTGATTTAAACTGATTGATGGCTGGTCGTGTCTGATTGCGCTATATTGTCAAACCATCCATCATTGCAAACGAAGCCTGTACTCCGCAGTTAATATACAGTTACACATGGCCAAAGGGTTAGGGTTTGCCTTCCTTTCCTTCCTTTCCTTTCCTTTCTTTCCTCTTTCTTCCCAGAGAACAGCTGGTGGTGGTGTGGGGGTGAAAGAGAACATATCGTTTCCTTTTACAGAATAGCTATCTGTTAGGAAGAAAGTACTAGGATGACACATGCTCAATTCTCGTTAAACTCACGTAGGAGTGTGTTCATTTCCATTGAGCAAACCACATTTCCCACGCTTTCCTCAGACTGCTTTGTCCCCAAGCTTTTTTGTAAGGTCTAGTATTTGTCCTACTTTGAGAATCAAGCATTCCTATTTCCTAGACCAGTGCTGCTTTGATACAGATGTCCATTTTTGTAGAAATACCTAAAAGTGATTATTAAAATACTCACCACTCAAAACATAGAAGATAAATGATAAGGAAAGAAATGGGTATCACAAATAAGCCTGTCTTTATTTTTAAGAACTTCTCATCTTAGAGTAGCTCCACTTTTCCTTCCACAATGTTTCCTAGGTGTTGATATTTATAACTGGTTAAATATCATTACATCTCTAACCCATTTAATAGAAAAGGAAGATCACACCATGTGTGCAGTTTTGTGCCCTTTTCCTCACACATAATATTATATCTTGAGTGTTTTAACCAGGTCATTGCAAAATCTCCAAATTCATGATTCTTACAGCAGACTGAGCATGTATTCATATATATACACTTTTATTGGTGCAATGAGATTCAAAGTGAAACGAAGGTACATACACACATCACTTGGTGTATTTCCCTCCATATACCTGCATCCCCTTCTTCTGATGCACTCCAGTGGGTTCAGCGAGTCACGTGGGCTGCTCAGGGGTGTGCCGTGGTAGCATCCAGGGAGAGCCAGCTCACTCTGAATCAACATCACTGTTATCTCACCCATGGTGTGACGCCTTCTGCTTACCTTTGGGCTGCAGGACTGAACTCAGAGTCTGACTTGCCCTTGAGTCCTGAAGTACCTCCAGCTGCAAAATCTCAGGTCCAGTCCTGTCAGAGGTGCCACAGTTTCTAGAAGTTTGCCTTTCTCAGGCATCACTCAGAATGCTGTTTGTTATCTAGTAATGAGGATCAGACTTTGTTCTTGGCAGTTATGGTATCTCTCTATATCTGTTTTCAGTAAAGTTGTCCTTCTATACTGAGAGAGAGGAATTCTGCCTGGCTTGACATCTGAATATGAATATGGATCCCACTCTGTCCCTACTACCTCTCGGACACCGCATTCTGCCTATCTCATAGCAAAGTCTTCTGTGCCCTGTGCCCTGGTACTAAGCCTGCACATCATGATAATGATGCACATCGCTATATTGCATGAGCACACTCCCTTTTACCTAGATGTTCACTTCAGTCATGTCTTCTAAGTCCTCCCAAAATAGATGTGCTGTGGCTTCAGAAGCCAGTTAGTTGAAGGAATTGCTTGAGGCTTTTCTTCAAAACTTCATTTTCATCTGAATTTTGACACCCAGATTCTCCCTCAAAGTGACATTCCATCTGGCATTTTCTATGACTTCTGGGGCTAACATCTTTCAAGTGGCTTCCTTTTGGCTAGTTACGTTAAGCCAGTGGATCCCAATCAGGGATGAGTTTGCCTCACTGGGGACAATGGGAGTGTCTGGAGACATTTGGGTTGTCACAACTGGGGGGATGCTATTTGGCACCTAGTGAGTACAGACCGGTGAGACTGCTAAATATTACACAAGTCACTGGACTGGCCCACATGACAGAGAATTAACTGGCCCCCAAATGTAAACAATGCTGAAGTTGAAAACCCTTCCTTACACCATACACACCAAGGGCCATGAGCATATGAAGATATGTGTATGATATATCTCTGACTCCAGGCATACCACATCTCCCCTCTCTTTGGAATCTTATGGTAATACGCTATACCCTCTCTCCACCTGCCTAACTCACCATTAGTGGGTAGATGCAATACCATGCCTTGAGACATTTATATTTGAAAATAAATTGCCAGGCCTCACCATGACTCTTGAACTTATGCATCACTACACAAAAGGCACTGAGGCACAGTGAATAACACACATTCACCATGCTCCAGTACTTTTAGGCTAACTTGGAAATAAAAATGTGTTTATATGACTACTGAACTTCCCTATTAGTGCACTTTGACACGAATCTGTCCAAGTAATTAATTTCATGGAATATGGTTACTCCTGGCCTCTTCCAACCCTCCTGATTCCCAGGAATATCTTCAATCTTGGCTAGGCACTCTCACATAAACAAACAAACAAAAAATTCGGAATCAAAACTGAATTAACATCCAGAAATAATATATAAAATATGCCAAGCCAGTAATTTCATATGGAAGCCAAATTTCTGGTGCTGCCAAAATTCTTATCTGCTGATATCCTTCACTTCATCTAATAATTTATATGTTCTAATGAATAGGAAAGCAAAAAATTTGGTTCCTTTCTCAGAGCAACGTATTTTTACAATCCATTACCATGTTCCTCCCTTTTGCTCTTATATTTTTCTTTCTGGACTTGTCTATGAAGCTGAAACCAGACAGGCTTATTTTCCCAGTTAGTTCTCAGCTTTTTCCTCAACCTCTTTTCCCTGAAATCTTTTTAATCTCACCTCCCTCTGGTATTTTTTCCTATATTAAGTAGAATGATAGAAGTTCTAAGCTGGCGATGCACAAGCTACTGTGGGGGTGGAGAGGAGGGAACTGACATCCATCTGAGGTTTCAAGCACTGTGGTGGAGGTGGCAGTGGGTAGAAGGACCTTCTAGTGGGAGTTAGGAGCATGGGAAGGCATCCTTGGAGGGAAGTGCAAGGCATGCTTGGAAATGCAAAGTTATATGTTTTGATTGGAGGGAGTGGGTGTGAGAAGGATCAGTGAGTAGAGAGGCTGGAAATGCAGGTTTGAGCCAGATTACAGCAGGCTTTGAATTCTAAGGCTAAGCGTTTAGGCTTTATTTTATAGGCAATAAGGAGCCCTTGAACTGAGTGTGTTATAATCAAAGCTGCATTATAGCAAAATTACTTTGGCAGCAGCTTGAAGGATAAGAGGCAGCATGGATTTCATACTCAGTAGGCCAAATCTATATACTAGAACTGCTAGGTATTAGCTGAATGAATTAGGATAGATCCCAAATCTTTCTTCACCAGTTTCCTCATCTATAAAATATTCCTGGTGGTACATGTCCTGAAAGGCTTTGACATGGGTTGGAGAGAATGGGTTTAAAGGACCAGTACTAAACCTGGTAGTATATGATGGGGGAAGGCAAAATTGGAAAGACAAAGATTTAAAAAGTTTTGCTTGATAGTTTGAATAAAAAGCTCTTAGGGCTTGGGGGGGAAAGGAAGGAATATGAAAGATAATGTAAAAGAAGAGTCTCTTGATTTTGGAAAAAGTGGAAAGGAAAAAACAGAAGATGAATGCTGACAATTAGTGACAAGAAGGATGAAGATGTCATGTGAGAGCTAAGAATAGCAGATAAGGAAGATACTTGGTATATCACATAGAACTTGGTCTCTCGGCCACTTGTTTCTGGAATTAATATCAATTATAATGGTAGCTACGGAATAAGTAATACTTAATTTTTAAATATTCGTAGTAGGTACTACATTAGGTATTAAATATTAATCCCATTTATTAAAAAATTAAGAAATTGAGGAATAGAGAAGCTAAATATATTTCCTAAGGTAACAAAAACTATGAGTGTCTGAATCAGACATTTAATATCTATGTTATACTAAAAAGGATCGACATGTTGGAAGAATTTCTAAATGACTCAGCTTTTTGGAAAGTTGGCTGGTCAATTGCAGAAAACTATAAAAGATGTAGCATGTCAATAACTTTCCAATAAAACAGACAAATTCTAGTCAATAAACTAAGATATTTTTTAAAAATTGTGTGTCTTTATTTTCTTTAAGTCCAACCAAGAACTCATTCTATTAGGATAGGAGAATGAATTTCCTTGACAGAGTTACAATAAAAGTGTTTTATTTGGCAAAGCCAAAATGTTGAAGAACTCCTCACAGCCTTCACAGGTATCTCCAGACTTGGTATCTCTGCAGTTAGTAGGATTCCTAGTGACAAGAGAAAATTGAAGATCATGAGAGATCAAACTTTATGTCCACTAATCCTGCTTGTAGCACATCCCTTCTATAATGTCTTACCCCCACCCCCCGCATCAAACAGTGCTGGATATAAGTAATGTCTCTCTGGTTCAGAGAAGTTTGATGCATTTGAAGGAATTTGTCTCCTTCCCCTCCCTCACCAAGATACCACAGACAATCTTTCAATGAGTTTTGGCTTTTGTAAGAGGAGAAAAAAATGCTTCTGCTTTTAGAATAGCAAAAGTACAGTTCAAAAGAACATAGAACAAGTAAAGTGATAGTGTTAGTATTTTAAAAACTTCCCCCTAATATACTCCTAACTCCACATGGCTTCCCTGATGAGTTCTACCAATTATTTAAAGAAAAATTAATAACAACTCTTTATGCATTATTCCAAAAATTAGAATAGGAAAGATTACTTCCTAACTCATTCTAAGAGGCCAGTATTACCCTGATACCAAAACCACACAAAGACATCATAGATAAAGAGGTATACAGAACAATATTTCATAAAGATCAATGCAAAAATTCCCAACATAATACTAGCAAATCATATCCACTAAGATATAAAAAGGATCATACACTATCACCAAGTGGGATCTATATCAGGAATACAAGGTTGGTTTAACTTCTGAAAGTCAGTTAATGTAATACACCATGCCATTAAAGGACAAAGACTATGTGATCATATCAATGGATGAAGAAAAAGCATTTAGCAAAATCTAATACCTTTCCATGGTAAAAGCAATCAATAAACTAGGAAGTGAAAGGAACTTCACCACTCTGACAAAATCCTCACAGCTAACATCATAATTAATTACAAAAGACTTAATGCTTTCCCCCTTAGATTAGGAAGAAGACAAAAGTGTCACTTTTGCCACTTATATGCAACATTTTACTAGAAGTTCTAGTGAGGGCAATGAGGCAAGAAAAAAGATACAAAGGAAATTTTGACTGGAAAAAAATACTTGTAATTGCACAGTTATGATTTTGTATATGGAAAATTCTAAAGCATCCACTAAAAAACAGAGAAACCAGGCATGGTGGTGCATGCCTGTAATCCCAGGCTGAGATGGGAAGATCACAAGTTCCAGACCAGCCTAGGCAATTTAGCAAGACTGTTTCAAAATAAAAAATAAAAAGTGCTGGGATATAGCTTGGAGGTAGAATGCCCCTGGGTTCAATCTGCAATATATATATGTATATATGTATCTCATATATATATACATATATATATATATATATGAGAAAATAAATGAGTTAATCAAGGGTACAGAGTTTAAAATCAACATACAAAGATCAATTATATTTCTATATGTTAGCAATGAATAATCTGAAAATGAAAGTAATAAAAAATGCCATGAAAAAGAATAAAATACTTAGGAATTAATTTAACAAAAGAAGGGAAAGATATATACTGTTTGTGTATGTGTGTGTGGTACTGGGGGTTGAACCCAGGGGCAATCTACTATTGAGCTATGCCCCCATTCCTATTTTATTTTTTATTTTGAAACAGTCTTGCAAAATTGTTTAGGGTCTCAGTAAATTGCTGCGGCTGGCCTCAAACCTGCAATTCTCCTGTCTCAGCATCCTAAGTACTGGGATTACAGGTATATGCCACTACTCTGGCTCAAGATATATACTCTTAAAACTATAAAATATTGTTGACAATAATGAACGACAGTTTAAATAAATAGAAAGTCATTTTATGTTCATGGATCAGAAGATTTAATAGTGTTAGGATGTAAATACTCTCCAAAATGATATACACATTCGATACAATTCTTACCAAAATCTGAGATGGTTTTCTCGCAAAGTTTCACGAGCTGGTCCTGAAATTTACATGGAAATTCAAGAGACCCGGATCAGTCAAAACAATCGTGAAGCCAGGTGCATTGCACACACCTATAATCTCTGCTACTCTGGAGGCTGAGGCAGGGAATTGTGTTTGGCCTAGCCTGGGCAACATATCAAAAATCCATCTCAGAGAGAGAGAGAGAGAGAGAGAGAGAGAGAGAGAGAGAGAGAGAGAATAGTTTAAGAAAAAAAGAGCCAGGCATGGTGGCACATGTCTGTGATCCCAGTATTTGGGAGGCTGAGACAGAAGGATCTCAGGTTTGAGGCCAGCACACAGTAATTTAACAGGATACTATTTCAAAATTAAAAAAAGAAATTAAAGAGCTGGAGGTGTAACTCAGTGGTAGAATGCCCCTGGGTTTAACTCCTAGTTCCCCTCCCCCCCAAAAAAAATGAATGGAAAAAAACAAAAGGAAAACTTAGGAACAATCTTAAAAAAGTATAAATAAAAGTTAAAAATTAAAAAAAAGATAAAACTTTTTAATTACAAAAAATAATAAAAACAGTCTTGTAAAGGGATTCAAACTTCCCTTTTTAAAGACTTACTAGAAATTGCAGTAATTACAGACAAACATGGAATGCAATGCAGAGTCCAGAAATAAAACTTCATATTTACAATTAATTTTCAATAAAGGTACCAACAGAATTCAATGGGGGAAAGAATTGTCTTTCAACAGAATTCAATGAGGGAAAGAACTGTCTAAACCATTTGTTTAAATGGTTCTGGGACAACTGAAAGTCCACATGCAAAAGAAAGAAGCTGGACTCTGAAATTAATTCACAGTGGCCAGAGACTTAAATGTAAACGTGGGGGCTAAAACTATACAACTCTCAGAAAATAGAAGAGTAAATCTACATTATCTTTGAGTTAGGCAATGTCTTCTTAGAGATGACATGAGCAATAAATAACAAAAGAAAAACATAAAATTGAACTTTGTCAGTATTAACAACTTTTGAGCTTCAAAGTGTGTTATCAAGAAAATAAAAGTCAGCTGGGCGTGGTGGTGCACGCTTATAATCCCAGTACTTTGGGAGGCGGAGAACAGAGGATCCGGGTTCGCGGCCAGCCTCAGCTCTCTCTCTCCCTCTCTCTCTTTCCCTCTCTCTCTCTCTCTCTCTCTCTCTACTTAGTGAGGCCCTCCACAACTTCGTGAGACCCAGTTTCAAAATAAAGTATAAAAAAAATAGGGCCAGGGGCGTAGCGTGGAGGTAGAACGCCCTTGCGTTCAATCCCCGGTACTGCAAAAAGAAAAATAAAAAAAAAAAAAGAAAATAAAAGTCAATCCAGAGAATGGAATAAAACATATGTAGATCATATATCCAATAAGGGATTTATATTTAGACCATATAAAGAATTCTTACAACTTAATAATAAAAAACAATTTGTTCCATAAAATTTGGCAAAGAATATGAATAATCCCTCCAAAGAAGATAATACAGAGTACCAATAAGCACAGGACAAGGTACATCATTAGCTATTGGGAAAATGAAAGTCAAACATGAGACACCATACCCACTAGATGAATATGGTAAGAAATACAAGTAATAAGCTGGGCGTAGTGGCGCACAGCTGTAATCTCAGTACTTGAGAGGCTGAGACAGGAGAATCGCAGGTTCACAGCCAGCAACTTAGAGAGACTCTGTTTCCTAATAAAAAACTAAAACACAGCTGAGGGTGTAGCTCAGAGATAGAATGCCCTTGGGTTCAATATCCAGTACAAAAAAAGAAAAAAAAAAGAAATACAAATAATTAGTGTGGGCAAGAAAGTAGAAAAACTGAAACCCTCATACACTACTATTTGAATGTAAAATGATGCAACCACTTTGGAAAATAGGTAGCATTTCCTCATAAGGTTAAACACAGGGTTTTCATATAACCCAGCAACACATCCAAGAGAAATGAAAACATACCTACACAAAAAACTTGTACATAGATATCTATGGAGATAGAAAGTACGTTAGTGATTGCCAAGGGCAGAGGTATTTGGAGCTGATGAAAAAGTTCCAAAATTGATTTTTGTGTTGGTTGCAAAATTCTTGCGAATAAACTAAAAATCATTGAATTGTGCACTTCAAATAGGTGATTGATGAATGGTACGTGAATTATTTAGACCAATAGAGTTATTATACCAGGTAATACTTGAGGTAACAAAAATACTATCAGCTTTGAGAAGAAAAGGAAAAGATACAGAGTAACAGCAGAATTTCTATCTTAAGAAAAATAATACGGTATATTATCTGTCCACTCTCCCATAATATTTTTTCATGATTCCCTGTGGAATCATTTTGGAATGAATGGAATGAAATTGAATGAATTTTTTTCCCCAACTGAAGCTTGGCAAATGAGTATTTTTGTCACCGCAGAGAAAACAATTAGTGTTGTGCTGCTCCTTCCCATTAGACAATTTCTCATCCACTTCCCCCCGTCCTGGCTCCATAGTTGACCACCTGGTCAACTCTCTGGGAAGGACGAACATTAGCTGATCTAAATACACATTGAGGTATAAACTATTCTTATCCCAAACTTTTCCTGAAGCTCAAAGGTCCTTGGAAGGTTAGTGAGTCAGAGTATCCCAATGGAATTTCTGCAACCTCTAGAGACAGACCCAGCCAAGTAACCATGTCATCCGGGGCTAGAATTTAGAGCAAGGGGGCAGTTTAGTAAGAGAAACTACCTAACCTCCACTAATAAAACCATGGGTAAATTATCAAATTACTATAAAATAACAACTTTAAAAAAATTGTCTTTTGAACTAGAACCAGAGATTAGTATTTTAGGAGAGGAAGGAGGATTTAGTTAAGATTTAGAAAGATGTTAGGGACATTCACAAGAATCAAATCTGAGGGAATATTAAAAAGGAAAAGTATTCTTTTTAAGAAATCCTGAGTAGGAAAATGAGGTGGATTGTTGCTGTTTCAGAGGGGCCAAAAAGAGGACAAAACAAAGCCAATAATTAATCTTATTATATATGAGAGTGAAGGAAATTAAAGTAAAATGAATGAGAGTGACCTGAGTTTGCTTTGGAATAAAGAACTTATTTAATAATGAGGCAACTGCCCAGACTGAAAGGAAATATTTGGGGAGAGATGAAGAAAAGTTTATAAAGATCAAATTTATTGAGCTCTTAAAATATGATCATGCTGGAGTGGATTTCAGAAATCGTGATTATTAGAACGACTTACTATCTATTTCTCTTCATTTTTATCTTTCCAAATCCTGCCCACCAGAGAGCAAAGATCTTAAACTGTTGCAATAGAATTTGGAGAATACACAAAACTTCATTAAATGTCTGAGAAAAATACTGAATCTAACGAAAATCAGTTTTGCCTGTCTTTAAAATGTTGCTTTCATCTCAGAGAGTACATAAACCATACATAGAATTATAATGAAAGAAAAGCTGATGAGTTGCAAATATTCTAAAATAACGGTGATATTTATCTACAGTAAGGATATATTTCCTGGTGTGCCCCTTTTTCTCCCCAATATTCTAACAGAAACAGATAATATGTGCTACAGGACTAGAAAATGCCAATAAAATCATGATCTAAATATCTAATCATAATCCTTTAAACAAATTCAAAAGAGTTATGCTTCTTCTTTAGAGAAAAAAATGCAAGCAGATGAAATTTAGGTTCATTTTATTTTATCTTATCTTATCTTATCTTATCTTATCTTATTTTATTTTATTTTATTTTATTTTATTTTATATACCGGGGATTGAACCCAGGGGCATTCTACTTCTAAGCTACATCCCCAGTCCTATTTTATTTTTTATTTTGAAACAGGGTCTCACTAAGTTGCTGAGGGCCTCTCTAAATTGCTGAGGCTGGCCTGGAATCTGCAATTCTCCTGTCTCAGCCTCCCAAGTACTGGGATTACAGGTATGGGCCACTATGCCCAGCTGAGTATTAGGTTTTAGATATAAATATTAGAGAAACTATTGAGTTGAGTGGTAAGAGATGAGAGAGATGGAAAGGCAGGATGTGGAGGCCCTCCCAGGAAATGCAATAATAGATTAACAATTAAAAGCTTAACCAAAAGGAAACTGCCTACACATTTTTATCAGAGAAGGTTAATCTAAACAGATACCAGTCGTGAAAAGGTTAGCTGTCACATTCGATACCAGGGGCACACAGTGGTCACTGGCTACCTACACGAAGAGGTTGGTAAATGACTTTCTCCAGTTCACATGCTCTCTGGAAAGATCAGCTCTTCCATGTCTCTGGCTGGCCTGCGTTAGGAAGGCAAGGTTTTGTTAACCCAGTGCTACAGCAGGTCCTGATTGGTCATGGGAGAATCTGGGCTAAATGGTATACATTTCCGATGATGTAAAAGTAAATTAGAGAACAGGGCAAGTTATTACACCAGAGAACGTGGGGCAATGGGGAATAATAAAAATCAGGCTACTCTAATTTCCTTTGAACAACTAAATATATACAGGTCATTATTTCCTGTAATCCGCAGGCCTCCCAGCACAAGTCTCGGCCTTGCCTTAAAGCCTCGGAGACAAAAACAACAAAATGCAGTGTGGAGAGAAATGAAAAAAGGCTGTAATGCTATTTAAAGAATGGATTAAGTACAGTTTACAGATGCCGGACTTCTTCCCATTTTGGAATGTGAAATTAGACTACAGAGCAGGAAAATTCACCTTGCCTGAAAAATTCAAATGTTTTCCTAGCAGCAAATTTCATTCATAGTCCCTGTAGTTTCTTCCTGTACATCACTGAGGTGGCTGAACCACATTTTAACTTTTCTTTGCCAAGGCTGGATCATAAAGGGAATCAGGGTTTCGTCTTGAATGAGGTTTAGTTTATACTTAACATTATTTCTCTGGAGACCGGTCTTAGTCCTTAATTTCAACTCTTGGCCAAAATTGGTCTGTTTTCCCAGAACACACACCATACTACTTTTGAAGGCAGGAGGAAGATTCTTTTCTCCTCTTAGGTGGGTCTGTGCATCCTTCCCAATACACAAGGACTTCCAGGACATCAGAAAAGGCCATGTATGTGCCCGTGCCGTCCTCTCTGTTGTCACGAAAACTACTGAGAAAAATGGAGCCTTGGCTGTGTTCTTGGTTGAATGACTCCCTAAATACAAATCTTTAGAAGGTTGTATGAAACATGCTAATTCTGAAGCATCTAATGAATCTTGCCGAGGGCAGAAACTCAAGACTTATTTTAAATCAGGACCCAGCCCGGGAGATTGTTGAAACTCTTATACGCACTAACATTTGAGAACCTTTGCTAGCCATTTTTTACATTTTCACAAAACTTAGCCAAAAGGATCACTAGCAATTTTCTTTCATATTTATGTCTGGAGTCATCTAGAACTAAATTTGTTTTTTGCTCTCTGTACTATAATATTGGAGTGAATAGGAGTTTTCCCATTATATTAAATTTCTGTACCATTAAGTCATCTTATAATAGAGTTCTATTGTATGTTCACATATCCTTATTGTTTTACCCATGAAAGTGCATAATTGACCAAGTTTTCCCAACATGAGGACTCTTGGCTCCTTGGTAGAGGACCCAGACAGAGGATCTGAGGAATGACAGCCCTCACTCTTGGAGGCTAGACGGAGACACCAGAGTCTCACCTGGTCCTACCAAATCTGTCTGGAAATATAGAAAATACCTGGTGATGGAAAAGTTTGCAAGGAGACCCCAGAAAGCTAGGAGTATGGATCCAGGAGGTCGGGCTGAAGATGTGGGTGCAGTAAGTGGGTGACGAAGGGAGCAGTTTGGCTAGAAAATGGCAAGCTGCAGCCATCCAGGGTGTGGTTAAACATGAGTTTTTTACTATCACTAGTTTTAATGACTACATACAGTGTCCCACATTTCCTGCGGTGGTTCTGGCTTAGGCTACTGGACTCAATGAAATCGTTAGTTGCTCCTCTTTTACTCTCAAGGGTGTTGCAATTCCAATTAAAAAGAATGATGCACATATACAGTAATATCTAGTCCTTTCATTACCTGTGCTGGTCTTAAAAAGATACCATCTGAGCTGGGTGTAGTGGCACACACCTGAAATCCTAGGACTTGTGAGGCAGAGACAGGAAGATCACAGGTTCGAGGCTAGCCTCACCAACTTAGCGAGACCTTCAGTAATTTAGCGAGACCCTGCTTCAAAATAAAAAAATAATATTTGTGTGGGGGTGTAACTCAGAAGCAGAATGTCCCTGGGTTCAATCCCCAGTCTCCCCCCCAAAAAAAATGATGCATGTGTCCATATTCTATTATTTAAATGGCCATATCCAAGCCAGGCATAGTGGCTCATGCTTGTAATCCCAGTACCTGGGAGGCTGAAACAGGAGGATCATAGATTCGCAGCCAGCCTCACAACTTAGGCTGTCTGCAATTTAGTGAGACCCTGTTTCAAAAAATAAAATAGGGCTGGGGGTATAGCTCAGAGGTAGAATGCCCCTGGGTTCAATCCCCAGTATCACACACACGCACACATACACACACACACACACACACATACACACACACACACACAGCCCCGTCCCTTGACAACTTTATCATTACTTAGCCCTAGAATAAGTTTTAGTAGGTGATTTGGGATTGTGAAGAGAGTGGACACTGAGTGAGAAAAATAACAGGTCCCTTGTTATAGGTAAGGAGTATGAGAAGGATGCTGGGAGAGAGAATGGTGTGGAGTGGGAAAACAGGATAGGAAAAGCAAATTGTAGCAACTTCACAACTTTGCCTCAAGTTACCCTGGTACTACCAATAAATCTGGTACTTCTCAGTTATTTTTTCTTTAAAAAATTATGATTGTCATTCAGAGCACATAATATGCTTAGAAAATATGTTTCTATGAAACAATTGAATATAGTTGTTATAATTTTTCATGATTATAATAACTTGGTAAGCAATCTTGAAAAAAATCACACTTTTATTCTTATTTACTTACTGTTAATATTTCTAGCAACCTTTCCCAGGTTTTTTTCCCCACTGTATTTGGTAAGATTCTAAATATTATTAATAACATCTTAGGAAAAAAAATCTCTACCAAGGCAATGTCGATATACTACAATCATAGAAAATTATACACCTCCATTTAAAAAAAGTAAATGCCATATGTTTTATTAGGTTTGGGAGGAAGACAAGAAAGTTAAGCAAGATAGAGGGCTAATATTTAGTATTTTAAAATTTGGGGGAATAAAAACCTGTAATAGAACTGAGTTTCATTGTCACTGCCAGAAAATGTCTCTGAGAAAATAAACACGAGTCCCCTCCAAAAGAAAAAAAAAAAAGTGAGAACAGAATTTTTTTTTCACTTAATTTGCTGTTTGTTTCTAAAAAAAAAAAATCCACCCCCACATAGGTCACTTGGAATTCATTTTGTCTACATCCTGGACTGCACGTAGGGAGGGGGGAAAAAGAGCCTGGGATCTGAGAAGAGGAATGTGGTAGGGCATGGGAATTGCAATGTCGTGGTGGTCACCAGAGCATATTTTGGCTTTTCTTAAAACAAGCAAGCACCGTTGGACCTTTGGAATACTAGCAAATTAGTCCCGCTATCAGGCTACCTATCAGAGGCTGGATGCCTGAGAAAAAGTGTGTGGGTTTGTAGCTGCAGCCCCAGGCGTTGGCAGTCTGCTCGTCAGTCCCTGCCCGCTCCCTGACTTCCAGCACTGCTCAGCGACCTCTGCCCCCATCCGGTGTACTGTTACAGTTCATTTCAATAATTAAACAGTTCGGAGATGGCAGGACTTTTGTGTTGTCAAGAGAAAAATCAGGGCAGTGGCTTTTTCTTAATACTGAAATCAGGAGTGTTTGGGTTTAATTATATTTGCTAGTGCCTGTTCATTAATTTTCCCAATCATAGGGAGACATGTTTGCCGGAAAGATTGGCAACGGGTTAAAGTGGTTATTAAGGCAGGGCATTTCAAAGGAAAGATATCCGAACTCTGACAAAATCAGATGTCTGAAATTTCAATCAAGTGCCCTGGGTTCTAGCAGCAGCTTCACTCCATGAAATAAGACAGCTTCTCTCTCTCCCATCTGGATCCCAACTTGCGTGGAGAACCAGGCTAAACCATTGGATGCCAGCTTCAAATATGCTGATTGCCCAGTTCCAGGAAAATAAGCTGCTCCCAAGTTATTGGTCGATGAACCACATTTGAAGTCTCTTACATCCTCACTACTGCTCCGTGGAGCTTTACCACTTCCCCACGTTGAGAAATAAAAAAAAAAAAAGGCACAATAATGTACTTAGTGAAACCAGCAAATTTGCCATTTTGCTACTTTAGCAAAAATGTTAATACTTCAACATTTTGTTAGCGCTGTCTTGGAAATTGTGCTTACTTTTTCCCCTTAGGCGAGTTTAATGTGCACCTTAATGCCCCCTTTCATTACTGGCCTGGCCTTCTTCCTAGCTCTGCCCTGCTGACTCTGATCTGGTTGCTTTGTGGTCATGACTGGCTTTTGGTCATTCAGACATGTTTGTGGCTTATAAGTGTATCAAATTAGATGCTGAAGTCTCCTAGGTCTCCTCCCTATACCCTGACAAAATATGTTTTGCCAAACTTCACTGGCTCTCATAATCTATTATTACCTATTTGATTTTGAGTCTGAGAAAGGCCCCCTGCCTGTCTCTACTCACTATGAAAATGGCCAAATCATAACAATTCCAGGGTATCATACTAACTCTTATTATACATATATATGTATAATAAATATGTTTTATTGATGCATTGCAATTATATATCATAATGTTATTTAAAGTGATACATTTATATATACACATGTTACTTGGTGTTCTTTCAGATCCCACCCCATTCCCCCACTCCTCTCTCCTGTACACATTAGTGAGATTGGTAGTGTTACCTTCTGTAATGATTTGGATTTAGAAAGTTCCCCAAGACCTCATGGAGTGTACACAGCCATGTTGGAGACGGGGCTTTGTTGAGAAAGTGTCCCTGGGGGGTATGGCTTTGGGGATTATATATGGTTCCTCCTCCTGCTGTTCCTGTTCTACTTTTGGCCTTCATGATGGGAGAGTACATCCCTCTCTCTGCTTCCTGTCGCCATGCCCTGAGCTCTGCAGACCCAGCCTGATATGGACTGAACCTCTAAATCTCCAGAACTGTGAGCAAATAAATCTTCCTTTCTCTAAAAGGCGTGGTCAGTTGTTTTAGATTACAACAATGAAAATATTGACTGAGACACATTCATATATGAACATAACATTATTCGAAGTGTTTCCTTCCTCAAGCTTCCTTTTTTCCTTCCCCTTCCCCCCATCCCCTTTCACTATTCTACTGGTCTCTTCCTTTATCTGAAGTTCCATTTCTTTCCTCTTTTCTCTGTAGCTTCTACATATGAGAGAAAACATATGATTTTTGACTTATGAATAAAACTGAGAACATTATAATAAATATTTTTAATTGATACATAATAATTTTATACATTTGTTGGGTAAAGAATGACATTTCAATACATGTATACAATGTGTAAGGACCCTACTAACCATTTTTATCTTTAAGGATACAGTTCACCAATGACTTATCATGATGTCTAAACTCTCAGTCATGTTGCTTATACCACGAATATAGACAATGAAGCAATGACTAATAACCCAATTTCAGCTAAAGAGCCATATTTCTCTACTGAGTAGCTGAACATTCAAATAGAGGTGACAACTATGAGTTTTGTGATATTTCTTATAGGTAGCTATAACTCTTATAGGTTCTTTTTGTGTATATATAGGTATGTGAGTGTATGTGGTACTAGGGATTGAACCCAGGGGCCTTCTACCTTCTTTTTTTATTTTAAAATAGGGTCTTGCTAAATTGCTGAGGATCTTGCTAAATTGCTGAGTTTGGCCTTGAAACTGTAATCCTACTGTCTCAGCCTCCCACATACTGGGATTACAGGCTTAGGCCACCACACCCAGTTTATAATTCCTATAGGTTCTTGAGAGCTACATGACATAGTTAAGAAAATGGGTTTTGGAGCTAGATAAACTAAACTCACATTCTAATTTTGCCTATTTTTATCTGTATGACTTGGGAGCAAGTTACATACTATGACCATTTCCTTATTCATACACTTGTAAATTTTATTTACTTGCTTCTATTCTTTTGTAAAGCTCCTTAAGAAATAAAACTTGAGCCTGTGATCCCAGTACTTAGGAGGCTGAGACAGGAGGATCTCAGGTTCAAGGCCAGCCTCAGCAACTTAATGAGACCCTGTTTAAAAATAATTATAAAATAGAGCTGAGGGTGTAGTTCAGAGGTAGAACAACTCTGGGTTCACAAAAACAGGAAAAAGAAAAAGAAAGGATTAAAGACTTGAGCTGTCTTCATCTCGGATGGATGGATGGACAGATAGATGGATGGGGTAGAAGGACAGAAGTATATAGGGACAGATGTATAAACATACAGTACTGGGTGTTTTCCTGAACAATCATTTAAGATCATGGAAATTGTCCCTAACATTTTCTCTTATTATTAATTCCTTCAGCTGTTCAGATTGTGTTGCCGTTCCAAGCTTGGGTGTGCTCCATGCCTTGTTTTCCTCTCTTTTCCTGTCACAAGTTTTTCCTCTTTGGTCCATCTAAATGACTGTTTATCAAGTTTGATCAGTAAGTGAAAGGGGCTTTATATGCTACAACTTCTAGATAGCTTGTATTTTTTATCAGAGACTTTTTTCCTCTGTGCTTCATTCCAAGGAAGTGACTAATATGGGAATTTCAGTAAAGCTATTAGGAAAAGTATTTTCTGTAGGAGCCTTTTGAACTTTCTTTAAATCATACTCCATGAACATCTGCCTTCTCTACCTGGGGCTAAAGCTGACCCTGTACAGTACTTTGTTCCAATAAATGAACAGCTAAAATAAACTTATTTTGGGTGGAAAGATAGGGAGTAAATATTGAAAAACTGAGATACCACCAGGAAGCCCCCTCTGTCCAGCATACGGTGCATTACCCTTTAGGGACAGATTTACCACTTGCAGTTTTTCCTCCCTCCCCCACTCTCAGGGGAAGTGAAGTCAGATCATCAACATGAAATATTCAAGTCTCACATTTTCCAGGTGTACACAAGCCAAATCTTGCAATGCTGTTGGCGACTTAACAGAGTTGCAAAATAATGGAGAAATTTTCAAGTGAATGATTCTCTGGCGATCTTCAGAATATCCTTTATTCCTACTTGTGCTCTCAAACTTGAAATTTCAACACTGGTGGAAGGTCAAAGAGGAACTCAGACAAGTGTCGCATGTTTTGCTGAGGCAACAGGTATATAAGAAAGACTTTTAAAGCTACAAATACAATAGGCGAAGCAAGAACTGAATAAAAAATCTGAAGTTTAATGTTCATGTTGAAGGGACATTTCTTAACCAGGCTGGGAATATGTCATTACCAGTTTTCCAAATGCCTAGTTAAGGGGTGCTAGTTTCTAAAAGCATACACAGAGCATAGTTGAAAGGGTCCTCAAGCCATAGAGCAGAAAACATAGGGAGAAGAGGGCACCATTGTACACAACCGCTACTCATTGTGGGTGTTCCAAAAGAAATTTGTAAAAGATCATATAGAAAGGAAAGAGAAAGAGACCACAGGATCACACATCATGAAATAGTAAAAGGGAAGGATGAGAGAAAACCAGCATAAGAGGTTAAAAAAAATAGTCATAGAGGAGAGAGACAAATCTAAGAATTCAATTCCATAGGTGCAGGAGACAGAAAAAGAGGAGATAATATGTAGAAAGATGGAATAGCAGGAGAAATAAGGAACAGAGAGACGATTTATTTATTTATTAGTTACCTCTGTATTCCGGTCAGATAGCCGTGTCTTATCACCAACATCATTCAATGTAGGCATTTTTTACTCCTCATTTCATAAAAGAAAAAGCGAAGCTGGCCGAAGTAAAGGCACATGCCTCAGGTCACAGTGTGAAGTATAAACAGGTCCAGGAGCCCAATGCACATCATCTGGCTCCATCTAAATATCTTCTATGCCATACACACTTTTATTCTGTACCACCTGCCTGTCGGTGAGGGCCTTTGGTTTGGTTCTAACAGGTCCCTTGGCTTCCTAGGAAAAGATGGAGGATCCAGAGGGAGCAGCATGGTGTGGGAAGAGGAAGCCGTCAGGAGTGATGGATGCCTTTGTTCCAGGGCGAGCTCTGTCACTAGCTAGCTATGTGGTTTCAGCCACTAGTCTAGGTTTCTTTCATTCTCATCTGTGAAACGAGGGGCTGGGAATTCAGTGTTGTCTAAAGGTAGCTTTTGGCTCCCATATTCTGTGGTTTGATTGAATTAAATGAAATGAGAATAACTACGAGGCCTGGGTTCTAGAAATAGCATGTAACTATACTGCTGAGTAAGTAAGGGTTGTTAAGGACATTCAGAGAAATGCTTAAAATTTACCTTGCATTAAGTAGATGCAAAAATAAATCACATGAGAATGTGAACAAATGTGAAATTCAGAAGAGAGATATTTCAAAACTTTTTTGGAAGGCGTTTGAAGGGAAAAAAGAAGGGAAGTCGGTAGGAGAAAGGTTGAATCAAAGTTTCTCCCCCTTTGGGGAAACAGCTGTGTACTGTTCCTTTACTTGTAACAGAACTGTGTACTGATTTCAGAATATCAAACCACATGCAGTATTTTTTCTTCACTCTACTAGTTCCAAATAGTGGATTCCTGGCTAGGTAATTTCATATTCTTTGCTTGCTTTATAATTTGCTATAAATAACTTAAATATTAGCGATCTCCTTTTTTCATTCAATTCAGACACTCAATTCATGCTTGCACTCTATTAGTGATAACTTAAATATCTAAATATCTAGAGGGATCTAGAAATTTCAAAGCTATTTTCTGTATAACTAAACCTTCTTCGATGCTTTATGCAATAAGGTAGGTAGACTAAATAGACTGCATTACAAATACATAATTAAATTTGATTTGCACACAACTTTCTGACAAAGATAGAGTAGATTTCATTGTTCTCAGTTATGTATGATGAATCCAAGGGGCAGTGGGCTTTTTTCTCTTGCTCCAGATCACCAAGTAGATTAGTGAAAACAGGAGTCCAGAACCCAGGTTCTCAAGTTCCTGGTCAAGCTCTCCTCGTTGGGTTGCATAATGTTCCACCTCGTACTGTAGGTAGTCCTGGGGATACTACAAACTGCACATCACACAAAGGAACACATTAGCATAGAAGGCAGGGAGTAGGATTTGAACAGCTCTGGGTGCTAATGTGACCCTCACTAGTCATTCAAACACTGAAAATTTTTTCATTTGTAAATATGGGTGATTACTCATAACTTGAAAAATTGTTGTCCAAAAGAAATGAGGTTATTGTTTTGAAAATAATTTTAAATTATATAGCTAGTAACCATATTATTATGAATAAATAGCCAAATCCACAATTATCTATATTTTTGTCATCTATCAGTGGCATAAATCTTTTTATTGGAGGGTTTAACTAGTAGTCTAGAGTACTTTTTATTTTTTATTTTTCAATATACATTTATTGGTGCTTTATAGTCTTACACCATAATATAAATCATGTTGATAGTGACATACATGACACAGCACTTGGTGGGCTTTCCTCCAGCTCCCTCCCCCCATACAGGGTACTGAGATTGACATTGGTATTCTCACATATGTACATAAAGCTGATGGTAGTAATTCCTTCATTGATCCTCATTCTTCCTCCTCCTCTTCACCTAGACCACCTCCCTGGCTCCACTGAAGTTTCTTCTCCATTATTTGGATATCCATGTTCATAGCAGCACAAGTCATAACAGCCAAATTATGGAACCAACCTAGGTGTCCATCAACAGATGAATGGATTATGAAATTATGGGATATCCACACAATGGAATTCTACTCTGCAATAAAGAAGAACAAAATTATGTAATTTGCAGGAAAATAGAAGGACTTGGAGAATATTATGGTTTAAGTGAGATTAGCCAGTCACAGAAAGCGAAGGGTCATAGGTTTTGTCTAGTATGCAGAAGCATAAATCTTTTAAACAATCTCAAACCTTTTCACCATTTCTTTTCATTTTAATATTACCTACTTTCAGTAATTTGAGATACAACATGGCCATATTATCATGAGGAACATTTTTAAATTAACCTTGCTTATTCCTAGAGCTTGCTTTTGTTTGCAGAGACTACAAGGCACATTTTATTGATTAGTGCCGTGTGTGTGTGTGTGTGTGTGTG